>PVJA010028740.1:0-27218 GCA_004027025.1 Myocastor coypus | reverse complement strand
AGGCATTCCTTTTTGCACAGTACCCATTCCCTTGATGTCTACAATGTCACCCTTTTTGTAGATTCGCATGTATGTGGCCAAAGGAACCACCCCATGTTTTCTAAAGGGCCTGGAGAACATATAACGGGTTCCCCTCCTCTTGCCCTTTGTGTTAGTCATTTTGACAAATTACTGGAAGATGGCGGTTCTGGCCGAAAGGAAGCTCAAACATAATTTAAACATAGTGATTAATCACAAAAACACTATTTAATTATATGTTGAGAAATACTTATTACTAATTCCAATAAATAACATTTCACCATAGCATAGCATGGGTTTAAATATGTATTTTCTGATGGCTTTAGGTGACCCCTGTGTTTTAGTCATTCGACCCCCACCGGGGTTGAGACCCACAGGTTGAGAACTGCTGTGATGAAGTCGGCAGCTGCTCTTCAGGATGGCTCCTGGACAGTCACTGTCTCATGCAGGACAAGTAAGCCCTCAGCTAGTGTAGTCCTTCACGACTGGTGCTCTTCTCTACTGTTTTTGTTTTGTTTTTTTTTTTTTTTAACTGCTTTGTTTCTGTGTGAAGGCCTCTGGGGTTGCCAACAGTTACTGTAGGTCTACAGATTTGAATTGCACATTCACAGTAAATCCCATCTCAGGGAAAAGGTGCTACTGACTACCTCCTTCTGTGTTGAAGTTTCTCTCTTCACTGTATCCATGGGCTTCAATTTGTGCTTCAAATCCTCCTTGCATCCAGGGGACCCTCCTCCTTCCTTCTTGTCTTCCTCATGTTGCTGTATTCCATTGTCTGTATCTCTTCTCTCAAAGAGGCTTTTTCCTCCTTACCACTCCACCATCTTGGTGATCAATTCTTAATATCTTACAAACTTCCCAGAAATAAATGTATTGTACATTACTCAGATACTTTTTAGTTTCCAAAATAAGTAAAGCTAGCAAATAAATTTGAAATTAGAGTTTGTTGAGCATACGTTTCTCTCTTTGCTGGAACAAAATACTCAACACTCAAAATCAAGGAAGGAAAAGTTTATTTAGCTCAGTTTGTGGTTGGCTATAAGAGTAGCACATGGCAGAATGTAGCAGTTCATGGTGGCAGAAAAACAACAAAGAGCAAGAGCCAAAAGGGAGAAGCAGCAGCTCAACAGCTAGTAAGCCTCTCTTCCTTCCTTATATTTTATTCAGGCCATTTGCTGCAGAGCAGGTGTAGCACTCACACCCATAATCCCAGCATTGGATCATACATTAATCATAAACTCTAGAAGCCTGCCCCAATGACTGCATGAGGCTTTAGGGAGACAACTAGACACAAGCCATAACAGGTTTATAATAACTTTATAAAATAAAAGCACACATTACTTACATTACCAAGCACCCTGGGTCAGAGGCTTAACTGGGGAGTCCCAAGTCCAAATTGAGGAGTGGAAAAATAAGAGACTCATTGAAGCAAGTAAGGAATTTTTCTATTTGGCCAAATATGGAAGACAGATAGTATAGTGTGTAAGTCAGTGTCTATTAGAAAACCAGGTTTAATACTTGATACACAAATATGTAAGGACTTACAAGATTGTCTAACAGTGACTGCTCACAGTCAGTTATGGAAGAGTACAAAAAGGTTGGGGATCTGAAGGATCTACTGGAAAGCCTGGAGTGCACTGTAGTGTCCCATGTGAGTTGTATCTTGAAGGTAAAGGAGCCAGGAGATTATTTCCAAGGTAAAGGTCAAGACTGGAACTTCTTCAAAAAGCCAAAGTCAAGTGTTCTTTCTCCATGGCACTTTTACTCTATTCAGGGGATGAACCTACCCTGGCTGGGACTTCCCTCTTCTGCAAATCCCCTCAGCCACATCCAGAACTATCTTGGTCTAGTTCAGTTGGGTGTATCTTACTCAAGTTGACACAGTTAACTGTCACACATAAGAAACCTTCTGAGGGGATGGGAGCTTTAGAATCAATATGGAGAGGATACAAGCTGGGAACCAAAGTGTGGAACCTTGTGCCAGGCTGTAGGGCCTGCAGTGCACAGAGGTACCCCTATGTGTACCAGTGTTCTGCAGGCTGTAGTCTAGTTGTAAGTGCTTCCTAGGTCACTCTAGAGTCTTGGCATCTTCCAGTCACCTAGGGAGTTGTAAGTGCTTGGGGGGCAATTTTCATTCCTACCATGAGATGACTGCTATGACAGCAAGAAGCTGAAAAATACAACCAAAGAAAAGTTAGAAGGAATATGCTGGTTTAAATCTTTTTCATTGTTTCATTTTGAGATAGATCCTTGCTATGCTATATAGTCTGTGCCAGAAACTCTGCCCCAACTCAGCCTCCCAAGTGCTAGTATGCTGAGTATATGATGTCACACCTAAATTACTGTATCCTTCTAGATAACAACATATTTATGCTTCTTTGAGTATTGATGGGAGGGATAGAAAATAATAGGCTTTTACAGAGTAACTTTGTGTGATTTATTGCTTGTACAGAGAAAGAAATCCAGGTGATAGGATGTCATGCTCCATTTTTACTTTATTCATTTCAGAACGTAGTAGGTGCTTTGAGACTGTCTGCTGAATTTAAAAACAAAACAAAACAATGCCTTCAAAGTGATTCACAATCCAGTGTCAGGTATGTTTGTACCCAGTCATAGTAATGAATATAACCTGAACAATAGAATAGACCTGAACAAACTCCCTCACTGTTTCAAGATGGCTCATTGGGGACCTCTAAAAAATTAGGTATTGATCTAAAAGGAGGTCTTTCTCAAGGACACAGGAATCAAACCCATTAAGGTAGTGCTAGCCAGGTATGGAGCATACATCTATAATTTCAGCCCCTGAAGACCCTGAGGCAAGGGTTGAAGGCCAGCCTGGAAAACTTAGTGAAACCCTGTCTCAAAATAAAAAGGCTGGAGATATAGCTCAGTGGTAGAGTGCTTGCATAACATGCAGGATGCCCTGTATCAGTCTCTATCCCTTACCCCAAAGAACCTGCAACACTAAGTATTAGCTCATTAACTGACCCTTCCACACATTCAGAATTGATGGTCTTGAGACTAGACAGACCTGAAAGAATCAGAACTCCTTGCATGATTCTGATGTATAGCCAAGACTGAAAGCCACAAATTTATGTGGCTCCCACCAAAATCTGACTTTAAATTTAGTAATGCAGTATACAAGTACAGAGGATGACTTGAAAATTTTTATTTCTAGGGCTGGGGAGATAGCTCAGTAGAATAAGCGCCTGGCTGGCAGGCACAGGGTCCTGAGTTCAATCTGGTACCGCAAAAAAAAAAAAAAAAAAAAAAAAAAAAATTCTTAGTATAATTTCTAAGTAATTTCAATTTTAAAAAGATAATATTTGGATCACAGATTTTTTTTTAGTCCTGCCTCAGCCTCCTGAGGGCTGGTACTATAGGTGTGTGTAATCACCTATATACCATATTTGATGAAACTTCTACTATATTTTGTTTACTCAGCCAGACCATAGATGATTTAGAAGAGTGTAGTTCACCTGTGGTCCAATTAATGTTGATTAGAGGTAATCTTCCTTAAGAATTGAAAACCTTTTTGCATCTTGACTTAAACAGAGTGGGCCACTTTAAGGAATTGTTTGTGTAGGAAAAACTACAATGATAGGTGTCTTAGTTACTCTTCTGTCATTGGTAGGACAAATATCTGACACTGAAGCTTGGGGAAGAAAAAGTTTATTTAGCTCACAGTTACTGGAAGTTTCATAGTTTAAAGCAGCCTGAATTACATAGCAAGACCTTGAGATTCTGCCATCCCATGCTGTAGGGTCTGGAAGAGAGCCTGGGGTACAGCTGTGTCCAGGATAATCTGCTCTATACTGCCAAAAGAGGCCCCCAGGCCTGGGGATGGGTAGGGAGGCTCATGCTGTCAGGTTAATGGTTTGCTCCTCTATGGCCCCACCCCGCAAGCCCTACCCTGGTCCTTTGGCCCCTCCCCTTGAGCTGCATGCTGCTCCTCAGGGGGTGACTTCTCCATGATTTGTATGAGGTTTTGTGGGGACAACTGGATGCAAATCATAACATTCTGCCCTTGGACCCCCAAAGTCTCATGTATATCCCTTTCTGCAAAAGGCATTTTAGTCCATCTCTAATAGTTGTCAAAGTCCCAACAATTTCAGCATTGCTGAAAAGTCCAAGTCCCAAGTCTCCTCCAAGATCCAAGGAAAACTCTCAACTGTGAGAGTTTATACAAATGAAAAGTTAAACACATCCAACATTCAAAGGCACAAGATAAAAATTAACATACCAAAGGGTATACACAGGAGGATACAAATCATTGGGGCCAAAATGAGTCCAAAATCCAGCAGGGCAAACATTAAGTCCTGCAGGTTCTTGTAAGCAGTCTGTGGCAAATTCTGGACTCCCATGTGGCTCTGCCCCTATGGCACTCTTGGTAGTAGTTCCCATGGCTTCTCTCTTAGGCTGGCTTTGCTCCCTCTTTGCAGTTTCCCTTAGATCAGTGGTTCTCAACCCCAGTGGGAGTTGAATGATCAAAGCACAGGGGTTGCCTAAGGCCATCAGAAATCATAACTGTAGCAGAATTACAGTTTTGAAGTAGCCACCAAAATTTTGTTTGGTTTGGGTTGAGAACTACTGCCTTAGATGACCCATGTTGGTGGCTTTTCCAAACTTCTGGGGTTTCCACTGAATAGGCTTCTTACAGCTTCACACACTGCCCTCTCAGGGACATACTGCCTGCCCTTCCAGGCCCTCTTCTGAAATAGAGGTGGAAGCCTTTTTAACCTCAAAACTTCTGCTTTCTGCATGTGCCTAAAGCCAGTGCCACATGGATGATGCCAAGGTCTGTTGTCAGCTGGAGCAGCAGCCAGACTTTCCTTTCTCTTGGCTATAGGGCTTAAGTGGCTGGATTGCTGAGCACTCTGACCTTGATTCCAAGAAACAGATTCTCTATGCCAGCACCATTCTTTAATCTGGGGTGGCTACTACTTCCATTCTGGAATTTGCTATGCCTGCCACCTCCATTCTGAAACATGGGGCTCTGCAGCTTTCTCCTTAAAGCAAAGTCTCTCACCCTTGTGATTTTGAGGCTGCAGAGGGTGAGAACTTGCCAACTTCCTGTGATGCCCCAAGGCATCTTTTCTGCTTTCCTGTTCCTCCTGGGCAATGGAGGTTTGAGCTCTATCTTTGCAGTCTGCAGCTTTATGGGAGCTTCCTTTCTGGCCAAACTCACAACATTTTCAATAATTCTGCTAGATTCTTTGCTCTTCATTCTTAACATAAATCTGAGAAAGAGCTCCGAACAATAACCATGCTACTGCCCCAGTATTTGACTGCTTTGAGATTTCCTTTGAAAGATTAGTTAGTCCACCATGTTTAACCTTAGTCTCAGGCAAAGCCTCTGGACATGAGCAAAATTCAGACAAGCTTTTGCCAAGTGAAGACACAAATTATCTGGAGTCCAACAACCAATGCAGTCCTTCCCAGCAGAAACCTACCCAGCCTAGTTTTTACAGACACACTACCAGTCTTTTTGTCTGAGCTATGACCAGAATCTCCCCTACTAAACACCCAGAGTTATTTCAGCCCTTCTGCAGGCGAGAGCTCCAAATGTTTCCTGTCTCTTCCCATAAGCCATTCCAAAAAGCTAATCCACATGGTAAGGTTGAACCACAGCAATGACCCCACTCCTGGTACCAAATTCTGTCTTAGCTATGCTTCTCTCATTGCTGGAATAAATATCCAACACTCAGGTTTATTTAGCTCACAGTTACTGGAAGTTTCATAATTTAAAGCAGCCTGAATTACATAGAGACTCTTGAGACTCTGCCATCCCATGCTATAGGGTCTAGAATAGAGGCTGGGGTGCCACTGTGTCCGGGATGATGTGCTCCATACTTCCAAAACAGGCTCCCAGGCCTGGGGGTGGGTAGGGAGGCTCATGCTATCAGATTAATGGTTTGCTTCTCTCTAATTCCACCCCTCAAACCCTGCCCTGGCCCTCTGCCCCCACCCCTTGAGCCACATACTGCTCCTCAGGTGGCAACCACCCATGATTTATATGAGACTTTGAGGGAACAACTAGATACAAATAATAATAATAGACTTTTACATTTTGTTATAAGAAGGATTAATGTGCCTACATGTGCTATCTTTATTATAATTTATCTAGTTCTTTTTTTGTCATGCCAAATGCAAATATAGAAATGAAATGTTTAAAAATATTTTATTAGCCAGTTGGTCTAGCTGGTATTGCTTAACTGATTTTAATGATGACATAAAGCCCTTAGACTTGACATAATCATGAAAAATACGTAGGTGAATACTGACTTCTTTTAAAAATATAAAATAAGCAAAGATGTGAAAATAGGCAAATTTCCCTTAAATAAAAGAAACTTTTCCTTTCTGTGTCATCTGAAGAAGAGAAATTATTATTTTAAATAATATTCAAGTTTATTAAGTTAAAAAATGAATTCTAAAGTGTTTAATTTTCATCACTTTCAAGGTTTATGTTGCTGCCAAATTTTATATATAATTGAGCTTTGAAATCTGATACCTGCTAAATTCTACTCTGGATTTTAAGGCATCAGTTTCTTGCAAATATTTCTTTGCTTCTAGCATTTTCTATGTTTCTTCTTGAGAATAGCCAATGTGAATGGTGATTTAATAAAATTTCATTAAGCAGTCATCATCTGAGAGCATGATGTCTTCACAAACATCTCAATTCTGGACTTGTTTCTTTTTTTACTTTTGTTTCTTCCTTTAGCTCTGTGATTCTACTTGTATCCCACTTTTGTAGGTCTTTGATAGTAATGTTGATGTCTTCAGCCACCTTCTTCATGGTGGCTGCCATTTTGGGACTGCTGTCTTCTATAGTAGATGGAGAATATGCTTTGGACTGTACAAACAGTGAGCTAGTAATACTTCCTATCAAAAGCTATTATATATATGCTGATTAATATTTTATAATAATAAGCCAGATGAGTTTCATCCAATACAGCTTCCAAAATTTAACAAAGGAAATAGGGTTGTAGCTTAGTGATAGAACGTGTGCTTCCAGTCTACTAGAAACAAGCAAACACCAAAAGATGTGAAGATGCTCAAGACATTTAGTTCTTTTAAAATAAGGCAGTTGCTGAGCGTGGTGACCCACATCTGTGATTGCAGCCCTTGGGAGGCTGAGGCAGGAGATTCACTATGAATTCAAGGCCAGCCTGGGCTACATAGTGAGTTTGAGGTCAGCTACATAGTGAGTTTGGACCTCATAAGACTCTCTCCCACCCCCATAGAATTTATTTAGAGGACAATTTTAAATGGTACTTACCAGCCCTGAGCTGAAAATTGAATTTCTTTACAGAACAGACCTAATAAGCCTAATTTTCTTTACATAAATACCATTTCCATTCATATGGCGTGAGTTTAGTCTCTTTACTAATTCTTTCCTTAGGTTTTTAAATTCTTCTCAAAAAAAGAAAAAGGGTTGGAGAGATAGATAGCTTAGGAGAATAAGTGCTTGCCTGGGAAGCACAAGAGCTTGAGTTCGATCTCTGATTCCACCAAAAAAAAAAAAAAGAAAAAGAAAACAACTGTCCGAATTTTGCACTCAAGAAGCAAGTATGTACAGGATTCAAGTGTGCTCTTATTTGCAAAGAAGAAAGTCATTACTCTTTTTCAGACTTTGCTTTTGTTTTGCTGTTTTGGGTGCTCCTGATGGAACCAAGGGCTTTGTTTATGTGCTATATTTCTGTGCTACACCTCTATCTCCTAGACTTTGTTTCAGCAAATTGTAGTATCTGTGATTTGGGCAGCAGCATCACACTTTCACTGAATTAGAATGGGATGGATGGGTTGGCTAGGGACAGCTCCTCAGTGGTGCAGGGCTTGCCTCACAGGTGGGTGGCCCTGAGTTCAATCCCCAGGACTGGGGGGAGGAGTCTCATCTTTTTATGTTCCAGCCTACTAGGATTACTTAGCCTGTTATCCTACAGGGTATTTGCTTTCCCATCCCATCCTTTCTCATTCTTGTCAATTGTACAGTTTGATCAATTTTTTCCTATGATTGTCCCAGACCTGTGACATACCTGTAAACCTTCCAGATTTATTTCTGTACTTTAAGTACAATTGACTACCTACGGGTAAAGCAACTTAACTACTACAAAATTTATATTTTTTCTAGTTTGGATAAGGATATCAAGAGATACTTTATGAGGGGGCCCGGCAGAATTGCTCAGTGGTCTAAAAGCGCCTGCAGGCGGCTACAGGGACCGCAGTTCGATCCCCGGCACCACATGCTGTGCCAGCCCTGCCCTTAGGGCAGGCTGAGCCAGCCATAAAAATAAATAAATAAACAAGAGATGCCTTATGAATTGCCAAAATCCAGATTTATTATTACCTATAGCATTCTTAGATTAAACCATATGATAGCAGGAAAATAGAGTTAATTTTATTGTGGTCCTTATCATCCCTTAGTGTATATGTAAACTATTATTTTAATATCTCATTCTACAGTCTCACTTAACTTCATGTGAGGTCACTCTTCTGTAAAATGTAGATATATATCCCCTCTTTAGTTTGTATCAATAAATCTGTATCCATTTAAAATAAAATAAGATAGACGGGCGTGGTGGCTCACGCCTGTAATCCCAGCACCTGGGAGGCTGAGGCAGGAGGATTGGTGCTAGTTCGAGACCAGCCTGGGCTACAAAAGTGAGCTCAAGGCCAGCCTCAACTGCATAGCGAGACCCTGTCTCAAAAAGACAAAATAAATAAATAAATAAATAAATAAAATAAGATACAGGTATAGGTATAGATATAGATATATCTCCTCTCTTTAAAACTGCTACCTCAGCTGAAATGGTAGCACATACCTATAATCCCAGCATTCAGGAGGCTCAGGCAGGAGAATCACTAAGAGTTTAAGGCCAGTCTGGGCTACATAGTGAATTCAAGGTCAGTCTAAACTACATGGCAAGATCCTGTCTCAAAAAAGAAAACCAAAAAATAAAATAAAATAGCTATCATGTACATAAATGCCTACTGCAATATTTGACTTCATTAAAATTGTGAGATTTGACTGAGTTTACATTGAGTCATTCATAGATTTTTTTGTATTTAGTACAAGGTCTGCAGGGTCTCCCTATACCTGTTTTCAGCCTCCCAAGTGCTGGGCTTAAAGGGGCACCATCATGCCCAGACTTAGTTGCCAGATCAGTAAGCCCTGGTGGCGGGGCTGGCATAGCATGCCTGGGATCTTTGTCTGCCTAAACAGGCGCTTTAATCTCCTGAGCTATCTGGCCAACCCAGATCATTTGTAGATCTTATCTTTGGTTTATTGAATTTTCCTTGTTGATGATTTGTCCAAGAGACGTTTGTTTTGTTCTATTTTATTTTTCTTTTTGGTTGTTTAGATAATGTTTAGATATTCAAGGGACTCTGATACTCTCCTTATCTTGGTCATTAAATGAGTTTTCTTAACATTTTCTTTGCTTACTGCTTTCACAATGATTTTTTTTCTTTTGTTTTTTTATTTATGTATTTTGTACAGGGTCTTACTATGCATCTTAGACTCATGATCCTCTTGTTTTTAGCCTCCCCAGTGTTGGGATTACAGGTGTGCGCCACCATGCCCATACTCATTTGCTGTGGCATTTGAAACTAGGGATCAAACCCTGGTCCCTGCACTTGCCAAAGCAGGTGCTTAGTCTGCGGAACTATCTCACTGTCCCTTGAGATGAGTTTTTGGACAGAAACCCTAGAAGCAGTCAGACATGGTGTGGTGCATGCTTGTAATACCAGTTACTTGGATGGTTGAGGTAGGAAGATTGCAAATTTGACTGATGACTGGACAATTATGGAGATCCTGTCTCAAACAGCATAGAAAAAGTGTTTTGATGAGCTGAGCAGAGGATGTTGATTTTATAGCTAGGAAAGAGTTGTAGAAAGTTTAAACAAAGAAGCTAAAGCAGATTTGGAAGGAAGGTAATGAAGGGAAACAATGAGAAAAATATCTAATGAGTTAATATCTGGTTACTTAATGTTATCTTTTTTGCAGAAGGACTAAGACAGAGGAATTCATTGTCATGCCAATTACAATTGGCCTATTTGTGAAATTTGGCTATACTTTTAGTCCTCATTTCACAGAAGAAAAGATAAACAGTTTCTTTTTGTCTTTTTGAGACAGGGTCTCGCTATGCAGTTGAGGCTGGCCTTGAGCTCACTTTTGTAGCCCAGGCTGGTCCGATCCTCCTGCCTCAGCCTCCCAAGTGCTGGGATTACAGGCGTGAGCCACCACACCCGGCTGATAAACAGTTTCAATTTGGTAATTTAAGAGTATAATGTAAGTGTTTTGAATTTTAGTCTGGACTTTTTGGGTCTGGTATAGGACCTAGTACAAGAGATTAGTTTTTTTGTTTTTTTGTTTGTTTGTTTGTTTTTTCAGGACTGGGGTTCGAACCCATGACCTTGCACTTGCCAGGCAGGCACTTGTGCTACAGAGCTATCTCCCCAGCCTCAAGAGATTAGTCTTAATACAATAGCCTACTATTTAACTGAGCTTCATCTCCAGTCCTGTTTATTTTTCTCTCTTCCCTCCCTCCTTCCTTTTCTCCCTCCCTCCCTCTCTCCCTTCTTTCCTTCCTTCCTTCCTTCCTTCCTTCCTATTTTGAGACAGGGTCTAATAAGTCTTTAATTACCCAAGCTGGATTTGAACTCCTGCCTCAAACTCCTAGAGTGCTGAGATTCCAGGTGCATTTCACCATGCCCAACTCAGCTATAATTTTAATACCTCTCATCTTTAAAGTTCTTATTGCCAGTTACTTACTGGATTTGGCTTGCCTTTTGTGCTATAGCTGATCTAAGAATTAGCATGCTTTGTTCTGTCAAGTAATGGATGCTAAATAAAGCTTGCCAATAAGGAAATTGAAGCTCATAACATCTGAGGGTCTCAAGTTAATTAGTTTCTAACTTTTTAAAATGCTGATTATGCTTTTCTTACATGAGGTAAAGCTCATCAAACCTGTTTGTCCCCTTTCTAGACTCTTCCTAAAGAAAGCACCTTAGCACTTGTAGGCCTGAAGGGAAGTTAACCGTAGTAATGAATTAGCAGACGTGCTTTTACTTAAAATGTTTTCTGCTATCGCTTCACTATAAGTTGTGGATTTCCATTTGGGAGTGCACATTTTAAATATATTCTCAGTTTATTCTGTTAACTTGTAAGGTTTCTATAACTTTTGTGTTGGATCAGATATATGGTAAAATGTCATGGATTCCAAAGTGATCACAGTGTATGTTGTACTGGGTATTCTGGAGAAGGAAACTAAAGAGGTATGAATCATATTTAATGTTTACTAATAAGTGTGTCAAAGAGAAGTCATCCCTTCAAATATTTCATGCTTCACCAAAATGAATTACATACATGAAATGATCAGAGAATATAATAAAACACTAAGTTATACATTGGCATTATTTAGAGTCTACCAGAGTGGGTTTTCCTAATCAGTACTCATCTTACCTATGAAAAAAAGCAAACTTGCTGAATGTGTTTATGTTTGGAAATAAACAGGTGCTTACAATTGTGTTTACAGGGGTCTTTAGTTTTATTCTCCATGAATGTGGAACTGAATGTTACTCTTTGTTCCCATCTGAGGGTTAAAGGCAATATATAGCAAGGACACAAATAATTCAGATATATATGGGACATAAAACCTTTGATCAAGAAATACAATGTTAGGCATTTGGTGTAGGTGTATTATTTTTAATTAATTTCAGGGGAACTTTGGAGTCACTTGAAAAATTCTATTCCCAGAGGCTGGGGAGATAGCTCTGTGGCACAAGTGCCTGCTTGACAAATGCAAGGTCATGAGTTCGAACCCCAGTCATGCAAAAAAAAAAAAATTCTATTCCTAACTGATAGTTGTTTGCTTAGTCATGGAGTGTTCAGTGTAAAGCCAAACACATGATGCTGAGACAGGAATTGTTCCTATTAAGCTTATCTGGCAGTGACATTTGAGAAGAGGAGGAGGAGGAAGAGGAAGAAAATAATACACTAGTTGTGGCAAATCTGTGTCACCAATGGTACCCCCAGCTGTTCGTTATCATTTATACTGAAGAGTTTGTTTCTGCTTCTACATTCCTGAGTTGAGTTGTTTCTGAGAAAATCTCGTCTGCCATAATTCCTGGTAATCTTTATTAATCTTTCAAGAAATCATCCAATATGATGTATTTAAGAATATTATGGCCAGTAAAATCACCCAGTGACTAATGTTACGTTTCTAAAGATTTGTGGTAGTTTGCTTGCTTGCTTTCTTTCTTTCTTTCTTTCTTTCTTTCTTTCTTTCTTTCTTTCTTTCTTTCTTTCCTTCCTTCCTTCCTTCCTTCCTTCCTTCCTTCCTTCCTTCCTTCCTTCCTTTCTTTCTTTCTTTCTTTCTTTCTTTCTTTCTTTCTTTCTTTCTTTCTTTCTTTCTTCTTGTACTGGGGTATGAACTTGCACTTGCCAGGCAGGCAGTTGTGCCATGGAACTGGCCCATGCTTTCTTTTCTTTTTTTATGAGCAGAATAGATTTATTGAGGGAAAGAAAGCTCCTGTCTGAGAGAGGGACAGGAGGGGGGTCCCGAGTGGGTGTCCCCCAGCCTGCTTTATTTTCTATACTGTTTTGTAATGGAAACTCCTACAGAGGGAGCTCCTGGGTTTGAAAGGTAGCACTGGGACACCATACTTTTCTAGAATAACACATTCATACATAGGAGGAAGGATCCTCCACCTTCTCCATTCATAATTCGCCCTATGAATAGCACATGTCTCTGCCTAAGGAAGAAAAAAGCACCTTTTATGTTTTTGACCTTTCCATTTTTTTTTTTTTTTTTCCCAAGGAGAAATTGTTTAACTGAAAACTGTTCAATTAAAAACTGCTCTAGGCTAAGTGCATTCAAATAACAACATGTATCTATATATTTTTGTTATTTAGACATCCAAAGAAAGAAATTTATTCTTCTCTTTTTTCCTTTTTTCAGTGTGCACATCCCATCTTAAATTTGGATATTATTGCATCTGTGTGTTTTGGCCAATGATCAGAACATTTACTGTTACTTTTGTTTTTTAAATAAGAATTTGTAATGTTGTCTTTAAGATTTATGTTATTCCCAAAACTGCCAGGGTAGGAGGAGTCATGTGAGTGTAATCACATTTTTATGAGTAGTGTTTTTGCTGCACTAATTAATTACCCTATCATCTAATTCTGGGGAAAGTGAATGTATACTACTGGTGATATGAATGAGTATATCGAATTGTTTTTCATCTGCATATAGTAAATACCAACTTTTTGTCTTTTTGCTTTATATTCTAAGCATAATATTTATTTATTTATTTATTTATTTTTTGAGGTTATGAGCAGAATAGATTTATTGAGGGCAAGAAAGCTCCTGTCCAAGAGAGGTACAGGACGGGGGTCCTGAGTGGGTGTCCCCCAGAAGCTGTCTCTTCCAGGGACTTTTATAGAGAAGACATGAGAACTCACTTAGGTTGGTATGAGGTGGGACAAAGACTGTGACCAACCAATGAGATTATAAGCACCATTGCTCAGGTAAAATTGATTAACATCGGGATCCAATGGGAAGACAAGTCACGTAGTAAGCGGGCAAGAATACCACCTATTGAGCTTGGGCTCGTGACTCTTTCTAGGCTCTTTCAAGGTGATTGATACTCATTTAGCATATCAATCCCTGATGCCCATATTTGTTTTTAGACATTTCTCATTTGTTTTAAAATTTTATTTATTTATTTATTTTTTCTTGTTTCAGAACCTTTGTTTGTTTATTCACTCATTTTTATGGCCAGCTCAGCCTACCCCAAGGGCATGGCTGGCGCAGCATGTGGTGTCGGGTATCGAACCGCCGTCCCTGAAGCTGTCCAAGCTTTCCCAAGCAGGCGCTTTAGATCACTGAGCCATCCCACTGGGCCCCATGATGCCCATTTTTAAGGAACTACGGAGTTGCTTTTAATTACTCTTGTCACAAGATCTGGCCCATGGTGAAGGAGTGTCTTGTCTCTGGTTGTAGAGTCACCTCGTCTTCCATGTTGTCCTTGAGGGCCTGGCCCTGTCTGACTGCCTATAATATTTCTATCTAACTCAGCTGCCTACAACATTCCCCCCTCTGAAGAAATAACCTGAACTGCTGTGAGGGAATTATGGGCGATGACCGCTCCGACTTCTTCAGGCTGAAAAGGGTCGTAGTTGTGAACCGGCAGTCAGAGATACATCCAGAGGTCCTATCTAAAGGCCTTCAATAGACACCAGGCATTTTTATCTCTGGTAGGTGTATAGCTTTGAATCTGGAGGAGACTTTTTAGTTGTAAAATACCGTCATAATATTTTCCTTTGCATTCCCTTTGCTCTTTTTTTTTTTTTTTTTTTTTTTTTTTTTTTTTTTTTTTTTTTTTTTTAGCATGTAAGAATCAAACATGGTGTACTCTAAAGGAGTAAGTGACTTTAACTGCGAGATCCCCATATCTCCGTCCAATGATCTCAGTGGGAAACCTCCAAATGATGCAGGAAGAAAACACTGATCTAGGGTGGATGACCTCCAATAGGGAACCTCCAAATGATATAGGGAAAACCGATCCCCAACCTGAAAAGTACCTGGGATGAGTTTGTATTCTCTAAAACCGAAGAATGAATTTTAGGAACAAACGGAGGTTATGAGCAGAGTAGATTTATTGAGGGAAAGAAAGCTCCTGTCTAAGAGTGGAACAGGAGGGGCGTCCCGAGTGGGTGTCCCCCCCAACCATAATATTTAAATTATACTTAAAGGTTTGAATATATTCCATTTTTAATGTGAAGAATGTTGAAAAATTACATGGTCTCTTCTAATCTTTTGGAAGAGTCTCAATTGTTTGCTTCATGTACTCTGTTTCTTTACTTTTGTAGCCAGAAGTACCCTGAGGTCTGTACATGTTTTTCAAAAAGCTTTGTTTATAGAGAATATCAAACATGCATAAAATAAACTGAATAACTGGAAGATTCCTTTTGTACTCATCACCTCTAAAAATTTTTTAAATCCTCATTTTTCTTTCTTTTTTGCAGTATCAGGATTAGAACCTATGCTTCACACATACGAAGCGAAGCAAGTGTGCATCCACTGAGCTATGTTTTTAGCTTCTTTTGTTCAGCATTCTATCCGAGATTCATCTATGCTATTGCATTGCTGTGTTTTGCTGAGTTGTAATCTGGTCTCTTTGAACAAGGAATTGCACTCAGGACCTTGCGCTTGCCAGGCAGGTGCTGTGCTGCTGAACTAGCTACATTTCCAGCCCTGTAGTCTGTTTATGAATATAAACATAGTTTGTGCATCACTTCTGTTAATTGTGAAGATTTGGGTTTCTTTCGGTTTTTGCATTTATATTGTAATCAGTGATATACAAGTCTTTGTGTGGACTTATACTTTTATTTTTCTTGTATAAATACCTAAATACCTACAAGTAGACTTGGCTGGATCAAAGGACAAATGTATGGTTAATTTTATAAGTAACTGTTAATCCTTTTTCTTTTTTTTGAATTTTTTATTTTATTTATTTATTTTTTTCTTGTTTCAGAACCTTTGTTTGTTTATTCACTCATTTTTATGGCCGGCTCAGCCCTCCCCAAGGGCAGGGCTGGCACAGCATGTGGTGCCGGGGATCGAACCGCAGTTCCTGAAGCCGCCTAAGCTTTCCCAAGCAGGTGCTTTAGATCACTGAGCCATCCCGCCGGGCCCCTGTTAATCCTTTTTCTAAAAGTTTATATCATTTTACATTTCTATTGAGTTGTTAGTCATTAATTTTAGCTCTTATAATGGTATCTTTATTCTTCGCAGTAAAACAATTGATTTTGAGAGTTTCACAGTTTGTCTTAAGATAGAAATAATCTATGATTTAGTAGCTTTAAGACCCTTTAAAAATTATTTATTTATTTTGCTACAGGGTCTCACTACACAGTTGAGACTCATAGTGATCCACCTATCTCAGCCTCCCCAACAGTGGGATTACAGACATGCACCACAGCATGGTGTGCCCAGGAATCAGTGGTATAGCATGCAGTTCCAGGGATCAAACTTGGGACCTTGTGCTTACCACACAGGCACTCAGACCACCAGGCTATCTCCCCAGCCCAACCCTTCTAAAATTTTAACTAGAGTAGATGGTGATCAAGATTCAGGATATGAGCTGGGCATCATGGTGCATACCTGTAATCCCTACAGGATTAGGGGGAAAAAGCAGGATTTACCTAGAATTTGAAGCCAACTTGAATTACATACCAAGATCCTGTCTCAATTCCTCCCTACCCCCTCCCCCCCCAAAAAAAAATGAAGAAGAAGAAGAAAAAAAAAAAATTCAGGGTAAAGACCAGGATATTCTTTTTTTTTTTTGTGGTACCAGGGTTCGAACTCATGACCTTGCACTTGCCCAGCAGGCACTTGTGCCTCGGAGCTATCTCCCCAGCCCCCAGGATATTCTTGTCTACTAATCTATAGCTAAATTTTTACTAATTCTTATATCCACTTTAGCATTTTATATCTCCCAAAATATTTTTTCATGTATTTATTCTTGACAATATGGTATAGTATAGCAAATATAGTACCCATTTTATAATTGAAAAGCTAGAACCTTGCCTGAGATTTGCCTAAATTTTCAGGGAATGGACATAGCACTTCAGATCGTTAGTGCTCTTCCCCAGCCCCTCAGAATGATTAGCATACCATCTCAATATTAGTTTTACTCTATAGAATGTTGTATCTATGTTGAAATATATATTGGCCATCAGGTTGTTCTTTTCATGAAACTTTGAAAGAATCCTAAAAGTTGTTTCAGTCTGTAGTATATCATGGGGGGGGGGGTGAAGGGAGAGGTGTTAAGGTTACTGTAGTTGCTTTTCTGAGAATAAAGATATTGCCAAGTATATTGGTCCACACTGTATTTGTTGTTGTTTTAACAAAATAGTAAAGGCTGGGTAGTGAATGAAGGAAACTGTCAAGAGCATAGGTGGGATGGGCCAGGTGTGGTGGCACACGCCTGTAATCCTAGAATTTGGGAGGCTCAGCCTGGAGGATCAGTATGAGTTCAAGGCCAGCCTGGGCTACAAAAGTGAGACCTTGCCTCAAAAAGACAACAACAACAACAACAAAAAAAAAAACCCAAAAAAACCAAAACAAAACAAAACAAAAAAAACATGGCTGGCAAAGGCCAAACAAATGATGTTACCTAGTGTGAGAGGCTGAGAAACCCTTTAAAGAGCTGTATTCTTCCTATGTTGTCTACTCCTATGCTCAGTGATCTTCATTCCTCAGTCTCCTAACTGCTGAGATTTCAGAAATCCATACCTGACAAGAAATACATTTGGAAGGAAGGCTCAAGCCAGGCGTGGTGGTGCACGCCTGTAATCCCAGCACTTGGGAGGCTGAGGCAGGAGGATCGGTGCGAGTTTGAGACCAGCCTGGTCTACCAAAGTGAGCTCAAGGCCAGCCTGAACTGCATAGTGAGACCCTGTCTCAAAAAGACAAAAAAAAAAAAAAAGAAGAAGAAGGGAGGCTCAGGGAGGGTGCCAATCTCCCTAATAATAACTCTTTCTCAGGATTAATCCAGCCCCTGAGATGTGCCTTAATCTTTTCTTAGAGTGGTGTCCCAGTAACCCAATTACCTGCTACTAGGCCATACCCTTTTTTTTTTCTTCAGGGGGAGGGTTCAAACTCACAACCTTGCATTTGCCAGGCAGGCACTTGTGCCACGGAGCTACTAGGCCATGCCTTTGTTTCTTTTAATGTATTTGGTATGAGTCTCACTATGCAGCTTGGACTCATAGTGATCCTTCTGTTTTTAGCCTCCCCAGCACTGGGACTACAGGTGTGTGCCACCATGCTTGGTCTTAGTGGCCTGCTCAGCATGCAAGGGTTGGGGGGCCAGTGCTGTATATGTTGCTGGAGATCAAACCCTGGTCCCTGCTTTTGCCTAAGCAGATGCTTAGTCCGCTGAGCTATCTTGCTGGCCTTGCATGCCCAGTTTCGGTGGCCACATGTGGGGTCTATGGGGCATGCAGTATTATGGAGGATCCAACCTAGGTCCTTGCATTTGCCAGGCAGGCATGTAGACCGCTGAGCTATCTTCCCGACCCTGTATCTCCTTTATAGTGTAGGCTGGCCTTGAACTCACTGTATAGCATAGACTGGCCTCAAACTTAGAATGATCCTCCCACCTTAGCCTCCCAAGTACTGGGATTCCAGGCACACATCACATCTAAAAGGGCTGATCCCCTTAAAGTTTCCACTACCTTAGCACTGAGGATCAAGCTCTAGCATATATCATTTGGGGGCCATACTCCAACCAAATCCAAATGATAGCCCAGATTATACCAACTTTATATTTTGGGATTCTGCATATAATTTTCAAAGTCCTTTTACGAATTTGTCTGTGACTCGTAGATATACTATCTTTGAACATGTAGGTGGTTTTAGCAATGAATATCTATTATCACCTACATTGTTGTGGTCAGGACTGTCACAGTGGGTGAACTGAATTGAATGATTTAGATGAACTCTACCAAAGGGAATAATACCTCTGGCATTCCAAAGCCACTCACAGTTAAATCTTTTCAATAAAAATCTGCTTTTGCCTCATTGTCAGATATTTATGTTATTTATTTTATTTTAGTGATGTCCTTGCATTGCCCATTTTTAAACAAGAAGAATCAAGTCTGCCTCCTGATAATGAGAATGAAATCCTGCCTTTCCAATATGTGCTTTGCGCTGCCACTTCTCCAGCCGTGAAACTCCATGATGAAACCCTGACATACCTCAATCAAGGTTAAGTGCTTCCTCATTCATTGATATTATTGCAAATTCACCAGTTTCATGATAGTTCCTAGGAACATGCTTGTGTAAAAAGCTAGATCTTTGTACTGTGGCTCATTAGACTACAGACTCTACTTCAGAGATTTGAGTTTTAATGTCATTTATATATAATTGGCTTTTCTGTCTATCTGCCCATTTTTAGTTTTGCATTCCCTCTTTTTTGTGAATTGCTATGTATTTCTTTTGTGTGTGTGTGTGTGTGTGTGTGTGTGTAGGTTCTCATTATGTAGCTCAGACTAGTAGTGATCCTCCTGTTTTGTGCCTGCCTAGTGCTGGGATTATAGGCATGTGCCATCACATGAGGGCTCCATGTCTGGCTTAGCATGCAGTGCCAGGGATCCAACCCTGGTCCC
Source organism: Myocastor coypus (assembly GCA_004027025.1). Lineage (NCBI taxonomy): Eukaryota > Metazoa > Chordata > Mammalia > Rodentia > Myocastoridae > Myocastor > Myocastor coypus. Next base: position 8,020 of record PVJA010028740.1, on the reverse strand, counting down.
TTCACTTGCAAATGCTTAGTCTGCTGAGCTATCTTGCCAGCCCTATTGCCATGTATTTCAAGTTGGCCTTAAACTCACTATATAGCCCAAACTGGCTTTGAAGTTGCCACTATCCTCCTGCCTCAGCCTTCCAAGTGCTGGGGTTACAGGTGTGCACCTCTACACCCAACTATTGAGCTTTTTCTTTTTTTTTTTTCCCCCCAGAACTAGGGATTGAACTCAGGATTCTGCACTTGTCAGGCAGGCACTTATGCCCCTGAGCTATCTCCCCAGCCCTTGAGCTCCTCTTTTCTAATCCATATATCCTGTACGTTTCCAGTGATGGCTGGCTGAGAAGTACTAGCATCATCCGCTGTACTCTTTTTTTTTTTTTTAAGAATTTTTTATTTTATTTTATTTTTTTCTTGTTTCAGAACCTTTGTTTGTTTATTCACTCATTTTTATGGCCGGCTCAGCCTGCCCCAAGGGCAGGGCTGGCGCAGCATGTGGTTCCGGGGATCGAACCGCAGTCCCTGAAGCCACCCAAGCTTTCCCAAGCAGGTGCTTTAGACCACTGAGCCATCCCGCCAGGCCCCATCCGCTGTACTCTTAAGCAGTTTTATGGCCTTAGGCAAGTTGTTTAAACTCTTGTTTAAGTTTTACTTTTCTTATCTATAGATGAGACTGATAATACCTTCAAAGCTCTATCAGTTATAGGAAATAATATATGAAAGTACTTAGCACAGTGCCTACCATCTAGTAAAGGCTTACTGTTTTTTTTTTTTTTTTTTTTTTGTCTTTTTGAGACAGGGTCTTGTTATGCAGTTGAGGCTGACCTTGAGCTCACTTTTGTAGCCCAGGCTGGTCTTGAACTCGCACCGATCCTCCTGCCTCAGCCTCCCGAGTGCTGGGATTACAGGCGTGCCCCACCACGCCCGGCTTACTGTTGTTTCTAATACAAGGAATGTTATCTCATTTATTCAGGCAACTGAATTTTATCCTTTCTGAATCTAGGTAGATTAATTTGTGATGAGTATAATAATGTAATTACATTTTTTTCTAGGACAATCTTATGAAATCCGAATGCTAGATAATAGGAAACTTGGAGAACTTCCAGAGATTAATGGCAAATTGGTGAAGGTAAAAGAAAATGAGTAAACCATTCTTTTGCATAAATCTTTTTTTTTTTTTTTGACTAATATTCTTTTGTTTCCATAAAGGGCTCAATGGTTTCTTAGCTGCCACATTTTGCTGGCAGAGGATTAGAGTGATGTGTTCTGGAGGATAGGCACCCCCCCCCTTCACCCCTGGTTTTGAGAGCTGTAGAAGGCTCAAAGGTCTATGTTCAGGGTGGTCCTGTGGCTTAATGAAGCTCTGTTTTGTGGAGTAAAGTAAATACCCCAAGATCTTCAGTTGTTTCTCTTTGGCTAGTTAGGCCCATAGCAAGGAAAACAGAAACTGGCATTGATGAATAGCAGTTCTTTGTCTAGACTGACCTTAAGGATTTTAAGAATTCTTAGCACAACTGCCACAGAGGAGTTTTATTGGCAGCTATAAAATGTGATGAGAGGGATTAAGAGGCGCTTCCACAGAGTAAGAATAACAAAAAGAATTGACTAGAATGGACCCTGCCAAGCCTTGATGTTCACAGATTGTTTGGTGGGTTAGCAAGAAGGGAACTTAGAGAGTTTTTCATATGTACATGAAGAGCTGAGCTGGTTATTACATTAATATAATAGTAGAAGCTCATGGAAATGTTTCAAATAGATCCTGGTTTAACAAGTGCATGCCTATAATCCCAGTTACTTGGGAAGCTGAGATAAGAATATCACAATTTCCAGACTATCCTAGGAAACCTATGGGAGTGCTGTCTTAAAAGTACAGAAAGAAAAGGGGGAAATATGGTTCACTGGTGGAGAGTTTAACCTCAAGCCCTGAAAAAAAAAAACTGCATTGCCCTGGGTTTAATCTCCAGAACTAGGGAAAAAAATACTTCATGTAGCATTTTAAATAATTATGCCAGTTAACTATAAAGATTATATATGATAAGTTATAAAATTTATCCTGTAGCTTATTCATCGTAAAGTTTCGTATGATATAAGTTTTAGTGGGAAATACTTTTGTAATTTTAGATTATGTCTACAAACCCAACCAGTAGTAACTGCTTGTTTTCTTTTGTCAGCACTGACCTATAAGGGATTCTGTTAATCGATTTTGTTGTTCCTTTTAGAGTATATTCCGTGTAGTATTCCATGACAGAAGGCTACAATACACTGAACATCAACAGCTGGAAGGCTGGAGGTGGAACCGTCCTGGAGATAGAATCCTTGACATAGGTGAGTAAAGAGAATCGGTTGCTTAAGAAATGTCTTTAACCACAATCTCAGAGTTGATTCTCTTTACTTGTTAATTACCTTGGCTCTTGGACTTAAAGAGTCAATTAGCGTGAACCTTGAAGTGGTTATTTAGGAAACATAAACATTACCTATCTGGGGATATAAAAATTCAAGTTGGAAGTATAAACACTTCAGCTCTATAGCAGTTATATCCATTAATTTAAAGTGGTTTTATTTTGTTTTAAAATTGTAAAATATATAGGGGCTGGGGAGATAGCTCAGTAGCATAAGTGCTTGCCTGGCAAATGCAAGGACCTGAGTTCAATCCCCAGTCCTGCAAAAAAAAAAAGATAAAGTTGTAAAATATAGTAGTACTCAATATAGTCTGTTGAGGGCCAGGAAGATAGCTCAGTGGCAAGCACCAGGTCCTGAGTTCAATCCCTGGTAACACAAGAGAAAACAGATACACAAAATGTAGGTAAAATGGTTGGGCGTGGTGGTACATGCCTGTAATGCTAGTGCTTAGGGGGCTGAGGCAGGAGGATTACTGAGTTTGAGGCCATCATGGGCTAGGTAAATGAGTTCAAGGCCAATCTACATTATAATAGTGAGACTCTGTCTCAACCCCACCTCCAAAATTGTAATGTTATAACCATTTTAGTCCATCTGGAAGAGTTGCCAAAGTCTCAACAGTTTCAGGATTGTTGAAAAGTCCAAATCCCAGGTCTCCTCCAAGATCCAAGGCAAACTCTCATCTGTGAGTTCCTATACAAAAGAAAAGTTAAACATATCCCACATTCAAAGGCATAAGGTAAACATTATGATTCTAAAAGTTGCAAACAACAGGGTAATACAAAACACTGGGACCAACATATGTCCAAAATCCAGCAGGTTAAACATTAAATCCCATAGTTCCAACTGGAACATCCAAAACAGTCTGCACTGAGTTGTTGTGAGCTCCATACAGCTCTGCTCCTAAGCTATTGTTGGTGGTAGTTTCTATGGCTTCTCTCTTAGGCCAGCTTTGCTCCCTCTTTGCATGATCCACATTCCTGGCTTTTTGAAACTTCTGGGGTTTCCACTGAACAGGCTTGTCACACACAGCTTTACACACTGCCCTCTTGGGCACACTTCCTGGCCTCCCAGGCCTTTTTCTGAAATCAAAGTGGAAGCCTTCATAACCTCAGAACTCCAGCATTCTGCATACACTTATGTGGATGATGCCAAGGGTTGCTGCCAGCTGGAGCAGTAACCAGGCTTCCTTCTCTCTTGGCTGTAGGGATCGAGGACTTAGATAGCTCATTACTCTGACCCTGGTTCTGAGAAATAAATTCTCCATGCCGTTGCCATTTTGGAACCTGGTTTGACCGCTGCCGCCATTTTGGTACTTGGGTCTCTGTGGCTTTCTTCTCAAGGCAAAATCTCCCTTGCAATTCTGAGGCTGCAAAGGGTAGAGAACTGCCACCTCTTGTGATGCCCTCAGGCTATCCTTTTGATTCTCTGGTTCCTTCCCAGCAATGGCATCCTTTCAGCTCTATCTTTGCAGTCAATAGCTTTCCTGGTGCTTCCTTCCTGGCCAGACTCACATTTTAAATCATCCTGCTTGACTCCTTGCTCTTGATTCTCAACATAAATCTGGCTAAAAACCACCAATAACAACCATGCCACTGCCCCAGTAGTTTGCTGCTTTCAAATATCTCTGCTCATAAGCCATTCTTTATTCCCAAGCTTCAAGCCGGTCTTGTGGTCTGACCTCTGACCAGAATCTCCTCTACAGAACAGCCGAAGCTTTTCCAGTGATTTGCTTATAGCCGACATCTCTGAACCTTGCCTATCTCTTCTCATAAGCCATTCCCAAAAGCTTGTAATCCGCATTGTCGGATATAGCCATAGCACTGACCCCACTTCTCTGGCACCAAATTTTTGTTTTAGTTACTTTTCTCTTGTTGCTGAGACAAATACCCAACACCCAGAATGAAGGAAGGAAAGTTTTTTTAGCTCACAGTTACTGGAGGTTTTAGTCCATACTTGGCTGGCTCTAAGACAGGGAGGTACATGGTGGAGAATAGCAATTCATGGCAGTGGAACAGCAACAATCCCGACAGAGGCAACTGACCAACCAGAGCAGCAGAGAGCAACAGCCTGAGTCTGTCTGTCTGTCTCTTTATATTACATCAGGCTCTCTGCCTTGGCCTATCTGCCTCAGGCCACACTTATAATTCCCAACAGTATTCAGACCCATAATCTCATCAGTACTAAAACACTTAATCCCAGTGACTTATGAGTCAAGTCTCAATTTATAGAAGTCCCTGCCCCATGATTACATGTGGCTTTGGGGGGACAACTAGACATAAACCATAACAATAACAAACTATATTATTTTAGCCATTTTGAAGTGTACAGTTTAGATCATTAGGTTGTCATTGTTTGTATAGCTAACATCACCATCCACTTCTAGAATTTTTTTTGTCTTGCAAAATTGAAACTCTATATCCATTGAGCAATAACTTCATCCCATAGCCCCTGGGATCCACTAATCTGTCTCTGTACCTATTAATTAGATTAGTTTAGGTACCTATAAATGAAGTAACTTATTATTTGTTGTTTTGTGACTACCTTCATTTGCTTAGCAGAGCCTTAAAGTTTCATCTTAAGTTGTAACACATATGTCAGAATTTGTTTTATTGCTGGTTATAGTAATGCTATTTACCCAAGATGCTAAGGTTGGAGGATTAGGGTCACAAGCTTTTTTTCTTTTTCTTTTTTTAAATAATTTTATTTATTTATTTATTTATTTATTTATTTTTTCTTGTTTCAGAACCTTTGTTTGTTTATTCACTCATTTTTATGGCCGGCTCAGCCCGCCCCGAGAGCAGGGCTGGCACAGCATGTGGTGCCGGGGATCGAACCATGGTCCCTGAAGCTGCCCAAGCTTTCCCAAGCAGGCGCTTTAGACCACTGAGCCATCTCACCGGGCCGCAAGCTTTTTTTCTTTCTTTTTGTTTTGTACTGGTGATCAAACTCAGGACCTTCTGCTTGCCAGGCAAGCACTTAAGCCACTGAACTATCTCCCCTGCCCAAGGGCCACAAGTTTGAAGCCAGTCTGGGCAACTTAGTAAGAACATTTCTCAAAACAAAAATGATGGGAGTCTGGCCAAATAGTTCAGTGGATTAAAGCACCTATAGGCACAGCAGCCTGGGTTCGATCCCACCATGCTGGCCTGATTGAGACTGGGCTGATTGAGACTGTATGTGGGGTATGTACCTGTAATCCCAGTTCTTTGGGAGGCTGGACACTGGCGGATCACTATGAGTCTGATCTATGTAATAGGACCCTATAGACCCTGTAGACTCTTACTAAAAAATACAAATGAATGAATGAATGAATGAATGAATGAATGAATGAATGATGGGAATGTAGCTCAGTGGTACAGTACTTCTCTAGCCTGGATTCCATCTCCAGCAACACATACACCCACAGTTTTCTCCCTCTTTAAGGCTTAAATATACACATAAATATATTTATACATGTAACATGTATATTGTATATACATGCATATAATATGTATATAACCATATAATATGTATATATTATATGTATATTACCTTTAGTTTACCAAGTCATCTGTTAATGGATGCCAGGGTTGTTTCTGCTTCTATCTTTTGACTATAATAAATAAAGAATGAAGCTGGGTGTTGTGGTGCACACCTATAATTCCAGCCCTTGGGAGGCTGAGGCAGGAGGATCAGTGCGAGTTCGAGACCAGCCTGGGCTACAAAAATGAGCTCAAGGCCAGCCTGAGCTGCATAGCAAGACCCTGTATCAAAAAGACAAAAAAATTAAAAGAAAGAAAGAAAGGAAGAAAGGAAGAAAGAAAGGAAGGAAGGAAGGAAGGAAGGAAGGAAGGAAGGAAGGAAGGAAGGAAGGAAGGAAGGATGCTATCAACATGATGTACAAATGTGTTTGAATCTCTTTTATTTCCTTTGGCTATATATTCAGAAGTGAGATTGTTCAATCATATGATAGTTCTATTTTTAATTTTTTTGATGTAAAAGCTATTGTTTTGCGTAGTAATGACATTTTACAATTTTACATTCCCACCAGTATGTTCAATTTTCTATCTTTTTTTCCCTCTTTTCCTGCTTCCTCCCTTTCTCCTTCTCTCTCTCTCTCTCTCTCTCTCTCTCTCTCTCTCTCTCTCTCTCTTTCTCTCTTTCTCTCTTTCTCTCTCTCTCTCTCTTTTTGTCTTTTTGAGACAGGGTCTCGCTATGTAGTTCAGGCTGGCCTTGAGCTCACTTTGGTAGCCCAGGCTGGTCTCGAACTCACACCGCTCCTCCTGCCTTAGCCTCCCGAGTGCTGGGATTACAGGCATGTGCCACCACACCCGGCCCTGTCTCTTTTTTTCGGGGACTTTTGGGTTAGCTCAGTGGTTTAAGTGCTTTCACTGGCAGTCCTAGTCAGGCACAGGAGGCAGCAGTTTGATCCCCAGACTCACTCTTAAGGCAGCCTAAGCCATCAAAGAAAAAAATCTTTCTCTCTCTTTTTTTAAATTTTTCTCTGTGGAACTGAGGATCAACCTAAGGCTTCATGCATGCTAGCCAAGTGTTCTACCATTGAATTGTACCCTCTTCTGATTTTGTTTTTTTTTTTTCTAGGAGCTATCCAATTTTCTTATTTTTATTTTTTGAGACAGGGTCTCACTGTGCAGCTCAGGCTGGCCTTAGGCTCACTTTGTAGCCTAGGTATGTTTGAACTCCCAATGATCCTCTTGTCTTTGCTTCCAAGACCTGGGATCACAGGTGTGTGCCATCACACCCAGCCAGCTATCCTAATTTGTATGAAATATTGTCTCTGGAATTTTGATTCAATTTCCCCTGATGATTACTGACAATGAATGTTTTTTTCATATACTTATTGGCTATTTGTGTGTATCTTTTTTGGGAAATATCCATTCAAGCTTTTTGCCTTTTTTTTTTTTGAGACAGAGTCTCACTATGCAGTTCAGGCTGGCCTTGAGCACACTTCTGTAGCCCAGGCTGGTCTTGAACTCGCACCGATCCTCCTGCCTCAGCCTTCTGAATGCTGGGATTACAGGCGTGCGCCACCACACCCGGCTCCTTTTTGCCCTTTTTAAATGGTTTTGTGGTTGTTAAGTTGTATAAATTTATTATATATTTTGGATATTAATTCCATATTAGATATATCATACACAAATATTTTGTCACATTCCTTTCCTTTTCACTATATTCATTATGTCATTTGATGTACAAAAGTTGTGAATTTAACTGAGTGTAGTAGCACATGCCTGTAATCCCAACACTCAGGAAGCTGAGGCAGGAAGATTGGTGCAACTTCAAGGCCAGTCTGGGGGTTACATAGTGATTTCAAAGCTAGCCTGGACTATATACCAAAATGTTGTCCCTGAAAACAAACAAAAGACTGGTTTGAATTTGGGACAGTCTTAGTTTATTTTCTAAATGTACTGTGCTTATAATGTCATTTCCATGTAAGTACTGCTCACTAAACTTTTGTGCCCCTGGAGCTCCCTTATGGTATCATTTCTAAGCAGTGTTAAAAATACAGTATTATGAAGCTTTCTTTTAAATTTTCTTCTAAGAGTTTTATAGTTCTAGGCCTTATATTCAGATCATGGATCCATGTTGAGTCAGTTTTCTTTGTGTGTGTGTGTGTGTGTGTGTGTGTG
>PVJA010028739.1:0-27326 GCA_004027025.1 Myocastor coypus | reverse complement strand
TTGTAGAACTGTTGTTAGTGTCAGCCTTCGGGACGAGTCATGGCCATTGCTTGGCCATTTTGCTTTCTGTGAAAGCCTGAGAGAATGTTTTTCTCTGGGTGACTCTCCTTAGATGCACTGCAGTTCATTCATCTCTTTCCTCTGAGGTCCCATAATCTCCTTGACCAGGAAATTTGGGACATCTTTGAGTTATAGGATATTACAGCACAGGTTCTCTTATATCCTGGGTCTTTATTGACCTTGAAGGGCTAGGGCCAAAATGTTGGCTATCCTTATAGCCCTTCTTTTTCTCCAGTTTTTGGTCTGTTAACTTACATTCTTAGCCCTCCAGCAGAAAAGCTTTGTGATACTATTACTCTATAACATAGGTACTTGGGCTTATCATCACTGGCTTTCTGAATATCAAATATCTTTGACTTAGCTTGGAAATGATATTTTCTGACCATCATTGATATTCTACTAACTTTCCATACAATGTGATATAAGCAGTTACACAATTTTGACACAGATATTTGGAAATTCAAGGAAATACAAAATTGTAGCCTGTCAAGAATATTGTTTTTGGCTCAGTCTCTTATTTTCAAGTACTACTCTTGAGAGAATGACAGTAACTGACTTTACACCAGGAGCGGTACATATCAAAAAGACAAGAGTGGCATGTATTCCAAACATAGTTTTAGGCATTACATTGTGCTATAGTCAATATGCTGAACCTTTTGAAGGTTCTTGAGACCAATATCTGATTCATCCTGTGTACATAAGTGTATGGTTTTGCTCCAATCTGGTACAAGACAAGGATGCCCCCTATCGCCACTTCTATTCAATATAGTTCTGGAGTCACTAGCTACAGCCATTAGACAAGAAAGAGAAATAAAGGGAATAAGAATAGGTAAAGAAGAAGTAAAATTTTCATTATTTGCAGATGACATGATAATCTACTTAGAAGAACCAAAGAACTCCACCAAAAAGCTACTGGAATTAATACACACATTCAGTAACATAGCAGGTTACAAAGTCAACACACAAAAGTCAGTGGCATTCCTCTACATAGATACTATGGATTTTTAACTACTGAAATTTTAGTGAACCCTTCCAGAGCAGTTACTCTATTTACCTCAACATGTTTTCATAGACTGAGCTTACAAAAATTACTATATATATATATATATATATATATATATATATATATATATATTACATATAAAGTATCCATTAATTAAATAACAGATTCACAGTATTTGTACAAAAGTCTTTCTATCAGAATTGACTACTTAATTAACCTCTGAAACGTGAAAAATGTATGAAATAGAAACTCCACCTAACCTCCCTAACTTTTCAGGAAATTATTAACATCTATGAAAATAAGAAGAACTGGAACTTTTTATTACAAAAAATGAAGGAATGTATTTGTAGTGCTTTAGCTAATTCAAAGATCAGAGGACACAATCATTTTATGCTATGATTCCAAAATAAGAATTACTTTTTAAAGGGGTCTATGTGGGAAGCAGTGGCATTGCTTACAAATTAGGCTTCCATGGAACTGGGTGCTACAAAAAGAAGGGCCAGTCTGATAGTTCTGCGGACTAAAGAACCTGCTTAGGCAGAGAGCAGTGGCCAGGGTTTGATCCTCACGGGCGGGGCGTGCTGAGATGGCATTGAGACTAGACATGGTGGCACGCGCCTGTAGTCCCAGGACTTTGGGAGGCTAAAAACAGGAAAGCTGTTACAAGTCTATCTACACAGTGAAACCTTGTAGACCCTGTCTTAAATACAGAAAAAAAAAACAAATCAGTGTAGTTTCCACTGCTTGACCCACTGATATTTTAAATTTTTAAATAGTCTTTCAATTCCATCCAACCAAACCCAATCTCGAATAAAAAATAACAGTACAAAAGAAATGAACACAAATTCCCAGTTAGTTGGACATTCTTAAGCCATTTTCTTCCCTAAATCTTATTGCATCTGCAGAGGAAATACTGTTAAACACTTATTACTTTACAATTGTTTTGGTATTCAGCAGATACACCACTACTCTCAATGAAAGCAGGCCACTTTTCCGAAGTATAAACTCCACTATGTTAGTGACTAATCATTTCTAATGACCTAAAATGTATAACTTTTCCCTTCGGTTGTGCTAGACACATTTCAACTGCTCAGTAGCACCATGTGACCAGTGACTGTTGCTTTAGATGATGCAGAGAAACCATTTTCATCACCTAAGAAATACCAGGACCGAACAAATTCATGTGTTTAGTCCCATCAAACTGACTGATAGACAGATAGTGAAGACTGAATTTTGGGGCTTGTATGTTATAGTAAGTAAGTTCACCACTAAAGTATCCCCCTAACCCTCGATTAATTGATGTATATTCTAGGCTGGAGTAGCTATGTTTGTTCCCAAAACAGTTACATCAGTAAGGTTCATATAAAAATAAATGATCTAATTGTCATATAAAGTAATTGAGATGGGTATAAAAAGTGTGATGGATTGTTCAATCTGAGTATCTTTGAGTTAAATATTTTAGTAAGAAGAAGTTCAGTCACTTTCATAGTATATAACATCATATGTAGTTAAGCTATTATAAAAATTAGAAAATTTTCGGAATGAGGGGAGGACACCAGGGATTGAACTCAGGACCTTGCATTTGAGAGTCAGGTGCTTCAGTCACTGCACTATTTCCCTGGGATTATTATAAAAATTAGAAAATGCCAGAGAAATAAATTCTTTTGGTAGTTCATTTATACTGAATTTGTACTTAAAAACATACATGAAACAGTCAGTCAAAGAGTAGAAATCATAGATAATGTATCATGAGACTTACCAAAGGACAGAACACTAAGATCTGTAATTGGAAGCCCAAACATAAAATAGTCCTGGACTTAAATAAAATATTGGAAGATAAATAAATAATCAAATGTTTAAAATTTAAGCAAAATATATGCTGCACACATACACAAATTTTTGTAATTAATACATTTTAAACTTGTGTGTATTAATTGATTACTGATCATGACTATATTAAAAAGGAAGACTTCTACTGTAATCACAAGCAATGTGGTTTTTATTATTTGAAACTTATTATTTTTATAATTCATTTTGTCATTTCTATTCTCTAAGTTTATATTAATTGAATTGAATTATATTAAAAACTTATGGACAGGAAACTGACCTAATTCAAAACTTATGCATAAGTGGTTTTTTAATTATAACCCAATAAAATGTAATTAATGACAATACTGACATGACTTTACTCTTGAACTCTGTCCAGTTTCTACATGTAAGCCTTTATATGAATATGAAAACACTTGAACAATAATTTCTCTCACTCTGATCCTCTGGCTTTTCTCTGTCTTACAAATGTCATATATTCATCTATTCACAGCTTTAGTTATATGGGAAAAAGAATTTCAAGAATGGCATTATTTTGCATATTAAGGACTAGATGCAAATGAAAAATTGATACTACTAAAATACCATGATCATGATATCACAGTTCGTTTACTTAAAAAGATTAATACGGCAGTTGCTAATTGTTCCTTGATCAATAAATACTTTGCTAGGGGGCAGCAAGATAGCTCAGATGTCTAAAGTGTCTGCTTAGGCAAGATTAGGCAGCCACAGGGGACCATGGTTTGATCTCCATGACCACATGCCTTGCCAGCCTTGCCCTCAGGGTGGGCTAAGGCAGCCAATAAATAAATAAATAAATAAATAAATAGATAGATAGATAGATAGATAGATAGATAGATAGAAATATAAATAAATAAGTATTTTTCTACTCAAATAAATTTAAGAAAATGTTGACAATGCTGCAGACTATACATTTCTTTTGAAACAGTAGTATCAGCATATTCATCTATTTTATGTGCTCTAGAATGACTTGACAGTATCATGGATATCATAAAAATGTCTAGTTTTCTGAGAAGATTCTCCTAATCTGATCGGCAGGATAGACTAACATTTTCTTTCCTTCTTCTTGTTCTTGTTTTTCTTGTTCTTCTTCCTCTTCCTCTTCCTCTTCCTCTTCCTCTTCCTCTTCCTCTTCCTCCTCCTCCTCCTCCTCCTCCTCTTCTTCTTCTTCTTCTTCTTCTTCTTCTTCTTCTTCTTCTTCTTCTTCTTCTTCTTCTTCTTCTTCTTCTTCTTCTTCTTCTTCTCCTTTTTTATTTTTAACACATAATGCTCTCACATCAGAAGTGGAAATCTGGTTGTCAGTAAGAGGCAAATTTACAACAACAAGCAAAATCATTTTAGGAAATTGAGAAGTAAGTATGGCTTCTCTGTCTACCACAGTCCATGTTATTTCACCTTGACTTAAAGTCTGGCTTGTTACACAACCCGCTCTTGGCAGTTCTTTAAACTCAGGATCCCTGTTAAGGCTCCTAAAACAGTGATGTTTTCCATAACTCATGGGGAATGTGGACAGGATATTCCTGAAGTTGGACTCAGTTATGCTGATCATTTCACATTAAATTTTATTTCCCCAAGCAGCACAATGCTATCAAGCTAGCCAGTTCACAGTTTTCCCTTTCTGGTTTAAGATATAACAGCAGCTGCTAGGCTATGTTCTCTTGCTCTGATGAAGTACTCAGAAAAATAAATAAAAGAATAGAACTACTGGTAATTAATTTTGTCTTGTAGCCTAGAAGAGTAGAAGTGCAATTGTATTTAGGAAAGAATTAAAGGTATCAATAGACATAGTGAAAGAGAAAGGAATTGTTCAAAAAGAAAGAACTAGGATGGGAAAAAAATAAAAGAAGGAAGGGGAAAATATATCTATATATGCACACACAAGCTAGCTAAAATAATTATAGTATTAATTTCTATTAGTTCATTGAAAGGGTAAGTTAATGCTTATATTGTTTGATCCATACCTGTACCTGGTAATCTGAGCAACTACTTTGCAGATAACATTATGCAATATAATAATCATTGTTAATTTCCTATCATCTTGTCTTGAAGTTCATCATTTTTATTGTTTTTGGCTCTTTAAAATAAAAAAAATTATATAGCTAGCATATTTGAGTCTGATGATTAATCGCTATATGTTCTACAGTTTTCGCAAAAACAAAGCCTTGTTCTCCAATTTCTTATTTTCATTTTTAGTAAATATTTGCAGTATGCAATAATTGTATTGATCATGGAGAGTTTACACACATATATAGCACTTGTTAATTCCTTTTTCAATCAATTTAATATTTGTTAAATACATTAAAACTGAAAAGTAAATAGATCATGGAGTGAGACAGAATCTGGGTTGTGTCCAAAACTACAAGATGCACAAAGACAAAATATGAAATAAGGTAACTTTGGCCTTCTAGAAGAAGAATCTCTCCTTTGAATGGAATGTTAATTGAAAGGACATGTATTTCTGTAAATACGGGGCTTAGATTTATTATAAATAATAGTGATTAGCTAGTTTTGTACTTGATCTCTGAAGGATTCAAGACAAGCTCAATCAGAAATAGTCTGCAGAGCTCTTAGAATTTGTCTAGTACTATGGTAATATATTCCAGAAAGTCTAGAAACACTTGGTTAATGCAAGATGTTACTGAATCAAAAGTTATTGTAAGATATGATCAATTCTTCCTATCAGTGAACTAAAGTTAAACTTAATAAAAGGCATCAATTAAATAAAAAATAGCAGGACTGTTCAACTTCAGAAAAACATCTGTACTACAAAAAGTACAAAAGGAAGTTGCATGTCTGGAAACATAATTCGTAACAATAGCAGTCATAAAACACTTGAAGAATGAAAGTTGTAAGAGGGTTGAGAGTTCAGAACGGAAAAGGAAAACATGTTAGGAGTCAGCCGACTCTGTATGGCTGAACAGTATAGTTTCATGCTAAAAATATGATTGTATGAGGCAGAAGTTTTGCTTGGGCAATAGGAGTTAAAGGAAAAAATAAAATGTTCCTACCATGGAAAAGTCTTCACCTAAAGCTATTTTGCAAGCATTCTTAAAGAGAATTTGGGCCTAAAACAGCCTCAGAAGGTCAGCGCCCCCAGAGTTAGTCTCATGTGCTGTTGCAGAGAACCATGTCTGAAAGCAAACTGATATTTAGCTTGATATAATTTTATATCATATCCTTTGGGGAATTACCTATGTGCATGAGTCACTACTTGATAGTAGGGAGTGAAAGGAACACAATGATTATTTACAGAAAATGACTCATTTATTATAACAACATAGCTCAGATAGTGCTGGATTGTTTTCAAGAGACTCAGTCCAATTGCCTGGTAGTTTATCTGATTTCCACTTCATTATTCTGGCCACTTTGCTTTGTAGTATTAAGAACTAACTTGGACTTCCTTTCAGGGGGCTTAGCTATTGCTTTGTGATGGATTGTATTTTTCTTTCTCTCTATCTTCCCTTCTCAGGTTAGCTTTTCATTCTTTATCCCATAGATAAAATGAATCAACAACCATGAATATAAAAATATATCTTATTTAGTGCCATCAAATAAATACTGGAAGATCATGATTCACTGATATTTAACTTCTTTTAAAGTTACTATACTTTGTCAGATACCAAACACAAAAGATATCTACAGTTAAATTATGTCGTTTAAAATTGCTAAGGAGTTATTTAATCTGGAGGGTTCATCCTCCTTAAATGAATGGCTATGTTCTAAAGGTACGGTTGCTCTCCATATCATAGACATCATTGATTTCTGACTGATAGCAGCAGTGATTCCAGCTCTTATTTTATTTTTTAAAATGTTAAGAACTTGTATACTTATAATTTAAAATTTACTCATACATTTATAATAAGTTAAATAGCTGCAAAGATAGCTCTATAAAATTTGTTATAAACTAAATACAAAAATATTATTTGTCATAATAAAAAAATAAAAAAAATTATTTGTCTCTATATAGTTACCATCCTACAGAAAAAATTTAAAATTTTTCTTTGTTGATACTTTGTGCTTTTCAGAATTTTTCTTATGAAATCTGCATGATTAACATAATGAGTCATAGTTACAACTTCCTTTCTTTTGTTTTATAATGCCAGTTTCCTCTAGATAGTATACAAGACATTCAATTGTATGGTTTTATTATAATATTTCTAGCTATTATGCTGCATATCATAGTTGAACTTTATAATATTTCACAGTACTATACTGCATGGAAATTGGCATTTTTTTGGCAACTGTATTCTGTCTAGAGCATTAATGTGTCCATGAGTAAGGTTCAAATTTATGCACTAAGTTTCAGGATACACACACACACACACACACACACACACACACACACAGAAAGGAACTTTGGCTCTTAAAGGTTAAGCTACTAAAAATGTACAGTTGTTTGTCTCTCTGTTGTCTGTTGGTCCCACCTTTGTGTTGAACTGACACCACATGACATCAGGTCATTTTTATTTGCCATGAGTCACTTTTCCTTCCCTTTCTTCACATCCTCCTCTGTGTGTGCGTGCGTGCGTGCGTGCGTGCGTGCGCGTGTGTGTGTGTGTGTGTGTGTTTCCCTTGTCTTATTCATGGCTTCTTTTTTAGTCCTTGCAAACATGTTTCTTCTATGGACATTAACAGTCTTTGGTCTTCTAAATAATAATAATATAAATACTTTGTTTTAAATAATTGGTAATAGGCTTTCTAAGACTCTGTGGTCCACATATTGGGGGTTGGAAGTTCCTTCTTCTGTACTGTTGTTACAGCTTAGATCAAGAGAAAATGTAGACATCCAAGTATTCCAGGAAGCTAATCTCTGCATCACCAAGATCTTGGCTTGTGGATGTCATTTTTCATGTCTCAACTTATAAATCAAAGTTCTAATGTTGGGACTAATGCCACAGCTGAAAAGTGACCTAGGTGAGATTTGTGTCGCTGTACAAATGCCACCACTGAGGGCTTCGTTGGTCATCAGCAAACCAAAGGATTCTAAAAAGGTTGTTCATAGGCTATGTACTTTGTCATATACAAAACATATTGTGATAGTGCTTTCTTTTAAACAAAAATATATTTAGGTTTTTAAATTATATGTAATTATTTAAATTTGATTAATTAATTTAATTCCTATTTTTTTTTCAGGCACTTTTTATTTTTATTTATTTATTTATTTATTTATTTATTTATTTATTATTTATTTTTTATTTATTTATTTATTATTTATTTATTTATTTATTATTTATTTATTTATTATTTATTTATTTATTTATTTATTTTTTGAGACAGGGTCTCACTGTGCAGTTCAGGCTGGCCTTGAGCTCACTTGTGTAGCCCAGGCTGGTCTCGAACTCGCACCGATCCTCCTGCCTCAGCCTCCCGAGTGCTGGGATTACAGGCGTGCGCCACCACGCCCGGCTCTAATTCCTAATTTTTAACATGCCTCATTTAGTTGTGTCTAGTTTATTCAGCATAGCAGGTGTACAAATATAAAAGTAAAATATAAGGGACATAGGTGTGAGACATATGAAAATATAATTTTAAAATTCACATTCTATAAATATTAATATGAAACCATTTAATTATCTGGAAAAATAATTTGAAATTTCATAAGAAATTAGAATTATCTAAACTGAGTAGAAAAAAAAAACAGTGGTAGTTTAACTTATAAAAATAAATTTGCTTTGTTCTTCTTAAACCAGAGAAAAAGTTCTACCTCTTAAATTGTATGTCTCATGTGATTTAACACACTCACACACTCCAAACTCAAGTCATATCATTTGTGATACAGAACACTATGGGAAGAAAATGAAAGCAATTTTAGGACCAATAAAGAATACATTCTCATTACTATTGCAATCCATTCAGATAATTCAACAGAAACTCACCACAAACCCAGATCTTATATGCCATAAACATAACTGCTAAAAAATCTACTCTTTATGAAATATAATACGCTGAAAGGGACACAATGAAAAATAAGGCACAGACTTTGCCCTCAAGGGGCTTACAGTCTAGTGTTGAGAAAATAAACAAGCACATAAATCACCATAACATAAAGTAGAAAGTGATGTGTCATAAGTTCACTTAATGTGCCGTGGGTATTTCTACTAGAACAGGTTTTGTTTGGTTCTGTTCGGTTCTGGGAATGGAAGCCACGACCTTGTATTGAGCAGCATTTTCAGATCATTTTTGTGTGTTTTATTTTTAAACTCACTGTTTTAAAAGAAACAGTCACTGAGCCACCCAGCTTAGGCTCCAACCTGTGTTCTCCAGCTCAATCCTTGCAGAGTTCTGGGATCACAGGTGTGTGCCAACTGGCCCATTCACCTTTTGAAAAGCTAATAAGTAGCCAACAAAAATAGGCCGAAGGTTAATTTTGAAGATTAAGTGCCAAACTTGTGAATTTATAGGTGAAAGAGACTTCCACAGTCGTGTCAATCCCAACCAGTTCTTTACAGTGTTTCAAATAGAATACTAACCTAGTAGAGGTAACATCTTTATCATTGTTCTAAAGACATGCAAATGGGACAGGGCTCAAATGACCACTTACATGTAATTAAAAATTGAATAAATTGTAAAATACTCATGACACATTACTTTCTTACACAGAAATTGGCTCAGGCAGATGAAAGTGATGAAGAATTCCTCGGTGGCTCAAGTGTGCTCCAAGGAAAGCTAGAAGGTTGTACAGTTAACTCCCAGGGTGTAACTCTAAACCATACAACCTACTACCTCAACCCGGATGCACACAACATCCAGTGTGGCTCCAAACTCTTTATCACATCTTCATTCAGCTCCTCCCAAATACGGCGGCCATATACCTAAGGGCTTGGCAAGGATGTAGATGTAATACGCTAGCATTTTACCGATATACTTAAAATAAGTCCTAGGACTTTTAGGGTTTCTAGCATGAGTCCCCTAAAATGCATTTTGACATCTTCCCTGCTATCAAGCCAATAGGATTAAACTGCATTTTGTAGGAGATATAGACTTCCCAGTAAGATCTAAAATCAATAGCTTTTTTATTTTCTTACTGAAATTGACGAGGTGTACTTACTCCTGAAATAGGCACTGAAGTTTGTGAACTAGGTGAATTCAGGGTTTGATTCAATTTTTTTTTTTTTTTTTTTTTTGGGGGGGGGACTGGAGTTCGAACTCACGACCTTACACTTGCCAGGCAGGCGTTTGTGTCATGGAGCTATCTCCCCAGTCCCGGTTCAAATACTGTGCTAAAAAGTTTCAACATTTTTAAAAGGTTTGGTGTACTTGAAATCAAACTTGAATGGCTGTGCTATAGACATTTCCAAGTGTTCCAGTATAAAGCCTGCCTTGTAAGATAGATGAGGTTAATATATACATAGAGAACAGGAAAACACAGTTACTTAAAAACCTAATAAACTTGAGCTTCACAAGAATTTAATGAGATCTGATTAATAAACATTGTGTGCAGTATTTGTCAGATTACCACATTGACACAGACCCATAGAAGCGAGCTTGTGCGGTCCACTTCACCACAAGATCGGATCTACGGGTTTATGCCAACGGGCAACGTCTTGCATGGACTGCCTGGCAGTGTAGACTTTGTGGTATGTGCAATGCACTTGAAAAGTAAAAAATAACCCTGTTGATCTTTTAGTACCAATATTTTAAAAACTGAATCCTGAGGCTCTAAATACCCTGTCAAAGGCCTTTATAAATATGCTAAACTAAATATATATATTATATATAATATATATGTATATATAATATATACTATATATATGAAGATTAAAAATATGTCGAGAATGTTTTAGACTAGCTTTTAAATAATAGTAGTCTGTAATCCAACGATTATACTCAGCGATAAGATTTTAAAAGAAAAAAAAGAATTGATACACACATATAAATTATGTAATCATAAAGCATAATGTAGCATTATGAATCTACAATTAAAATTGAATTATGAGGCTATTGATATTTAAGTTAAAGTACTTGCTTTGATTCTTTTAAAGGTTTTGTAACCAGTTTAAAAATTGATTTTTGATTAAGTAGATAAGATCTGGCTAACGAGAATATAGACAGATATTATAAATGTGAAACATAGTCACATATGTCTGTGATCAGAATAAAACTTAAATTACAGTGTTTGGATGAATTAACACCCCAAAACTCAAATCAGTGATACATTAACAGTATCATTGCTGTTATCCTGTGCTCATGTTTGTACTACAGCTGCATTACATCGGAGAGGATATTTTATCTCAGAAACAAAATCTATTTGAATTTATTCTTAAAAGATGTCTTTAAACAAAATCTGTGCTGACATATGACTCTCATGTGGTCAACAGGTTGGTTAAAAATAAATATTAAAAAAATTGCTTTTACAACTACCACACAGTAAGCAAATACAAATGAGCAAACATAAAGCAAGTAATAGAATTTTTTTAAGGTTCTAAACTCAATTATAACAAAATTATAAGTTTTATAATTTTTTCATGTATATCTGTAATCACTTAGCATTTCTTAATTATGTCTCCATTGTGAAAAATTAAAATATAGCATAGTAATTATATTTTGTATGAAGTAAAATGTTTTATAAGACTTCACACAGATAATGTGACCTACACAATTTTCACCATTATTTACTTTCAAAAATTTCCCAGACTTATTAAAAACTTAAATAATCCACAGCAATGTAGTGAAAAAATTCCATGTATTTTCATGAATTTCCATATGCAATAATGGATAGCACTGATTTAGCATTTTATCATTGTACAAATATATGTTTCGGCTTTAGTATCATACGAGAAAATGTAAAAAAAAATGATAGAAAAAGCACAACTTTATTTCCTTCCCCCATATTTCCATTCCTTCTGTACCATACAGCAAATGGAGGACATAATTTCTCTTTTGCAAACAGATTTCTATCCAATCCCATTTTACCTATATTGCACAAATGTATACACAGATATGGAATCAAAATGCTGAAAGCTGGACATTAATCTTGAATTCAGGCATTTTTTTCCCAAAGAAAACATAAAATCTCAAATGAGAACCATAAATGACAATTGCTATCAGCTAGATTCATAAAAGAATAAAATATTCTTTTCTAGCTAAACAGTGAAAAATGTTTTATTCTTGAAACAAAGTGCATAGTAATTGTTCTTTTGCTTTTTATTTTTACCTGAGATGATTTTCTCTTATGATCACTTTCTTCATTTCTCATATCCATTTTACGTTTTTCCCTAAAACAACCACAAAAGGAGAAATATCAGACAACTGCTATCTAGGAGGAGGACTGGATGGATGGTGGGAAGGAGGGAGACGACCGAGAAGGAAACACAATATCAAAATGAGAAAAATCCTTTCAAGTATTAAAAAAAAATAGCCTTGGACGACTTCTAGGGTCCCACCCAAGCCTACTCGCGTGGCGTGACATATACTGTGGTGTATGGCTTACACTTATGTGTTCAGTTTGGTTGGTGTTGTTTTAGCAGGAACAGTTTTGAAAGTGAAAGGAGAGTGTTCATTTAGAAAGCGACTACGTTTAGCACAATGAAGCAGTGAGAGCTGAGGAGACTTGGATTTGGCATGGAGTTTAATAAGATAATTAAGAGTATAGAGATTAATGACTGCTAAAAATAACAATTGGAAATAATGTTTTTTAGCTAACGGATCTTGAAACATGAAAACACTTTTATCAATATTAATTAAGCCTTTCATATTTGACTTCCTACTAGCTTAGGCACCAGGAAAGAACCAGAGCTATTTTATAAATAATTAGCTAACAGTAGCCAGTACAGTAATAAAATATTTTATTTAAATGTTATCATTATGTAGGGTTTTTGTAATTTCTCATATATTCCTCAAAGAACAAAATAGAAGACAAAAATTCCGTATTTCCAGATTTCTCTTTGTTTATCCTACATACTTTTAGTATAATACAGAATGATTTTAAGAATGGAACAGTTTGAATGTAAGTTATTTTTATATAAAATACAGCATCAGTTAATAATATGAAAACATAGATTTACGGAGACTTGTATTTTTGAAAAGCATTTTCACTTTCTGAATAATTCAACATAGGTTTAGAAACATTTCTATCAAAACTAAAATAAGTGTGAGGCATCTGTGAATCCTTTCACATGGATCTGGGTGACACTGCATTTTTTTGTCAAATGCTTGGCAATTTACTTTTACAAATAATTAGAATGCAAGGCAGTAATATGCTGAGCCAGTATGTTGCTCTGAACTTAAAAGAAGTTTGTATGTACTTTTTCCATCAAATACTTAATGGATATTTCCAAGCTTCTCTGCAAGTGCTCTTGGACAAAACTTCTTTTTAAATGTATTTTAAAAGAGAGCATTATTACAGAACAAGCTCCTTTTCTGCTTAGCAACTGAGAACATGATCTTTTCAGCCCTGTTTCTGTGCTACTAAAATGCTTATAAATAATTTAAGTACCATTTTTTCTCAAACTCATTTTATTTATCAGTAAGGTAATGCATAGTCTAGTCTGATCCTTTCTCAGAAGTTCAAAAAGTTTCCTCTTTCACACTCCAAATTGTAAAACACACGAAAGCTTTTACTTTTTGTAACAACAAGATCTAAACACTCACATTTCTTAGTCAAACTAATGCTGGTCACAAAATGCACTGAGGACACAGTAGTGTCTTCTGAAACAATTTACTGTGTCTAACAAAGATTTAAAAAAAGACATTTTTCATAGAGATTTTTCTATTTTAACTTTAGGATTAGAGGAGGAAAGTGAAAGGAAAAAAGTTTAGAGTAAAGTGGGTGACGAGTTCAGGAAGGGTAAACCGAAAGTTCAAGGATCCTCCTCTCTATATAACAGTAGACTTAAAATGAAACAACAAAAAGTTGTACCTGATATGAAAGGTGCAATTTCACCAAGTGCAACGTATTGCTAATCATGCCATATTTTGGAATAATAAAAATAAAGAAGGCGCATGTGGTTATGTTGCCTTCAAAAGCTGCTTTAGAAAGCCCGATGTCTCTGCAGTTATATAAGCCAATGTTTGCTTTTTTTGTTTGTTTGTTTTGGATTGGATTTTTGTTTGTTTTTGTTTTTGTTTTTGAGGAGGAGTATCTCTCTTTTTTCAGAACTCTTGCATGTAGTAAGACAAACTCAGGATTTTTTTGGTTTTTTTCTCTTCAGGGCTCTTGTTATTTCTTAGAAAAGAACCAGAGAGCTTGTCTTCTTTCTCTTCCTTCTCCGTATTCCAGGCACAAAGCACTGCGCAGAAACTGCACCAATCCTTGCCGTCCCTGGCAGCAGAATGGTAGAAGGTGGGAGACACCAGAAATCCTTCCAGGCTGGGCTGACTTTAAAAATGAGGATCGCACACGTTGGTCTCCAGAACCAAAGTGGTGAAAAGGCAGGATGCCAGTTTGCTACGGGGCTGCATGATCTCATGCTCGCTGCTGCTGTCGTCCTGTTTGCCCAGTTCAAACGCCTGTTCATTATAAACCAAAAAATAAATAAATAAATAACCCAACTACTTGGATTCTTCATCAAGCCAAACGGCACATTAACACTGAAAAAGTCAGTAAAGACAAAAATAAGAAAACCCCAACACATAAATTTTAAGATTCACTTGTAATGCCTCAATATTCTGTTATTATTTCTCTCTCTCTCTCTCTCTCTCTCTCTCTCTCTCTCTCTCTCTCTCTCTCTCTTCTCTCTGGACATAAGCAGCAGAATTTATCAGGCGTGAAAGGGACAGCCTCCTGGTGGCCTGCCAAAAACCCAGAATAAAGGCGAAGTTGTGCTTCAAAGCTCAGTAGCTTGCTGAGTCTGGTTAAAGTCAAGTATTAAGATCCACCATTTTCTGAGCCATGCTAGAAAAAAAGAAAAAAAAAAAAGAAAGAAAGAAAGAAAAAAGTCAGGACCGGCACTGCTTTCCAAGTCTCCGTTGGCACCATCACAAAATCTCAGTCGTAAGGTCACATGATTCTCTGCCAAGTGTAGAGTGCATTCCCATCAACTGTTCTGCGGATACTGCGAAGGCAGCTATTGTCTCGTTTAGACCCAAAGTTCAGCCCACTCTTCATTGAATTAGCTGAAAAACGCATCACCTTTGGGGGCTGGGAGTCATGGAAACGTCTACCTGGCAAGCTGCCCACTTTTTCTGCCCGTCAACCAGAGATGGAATTGTGCTGCCTAATGCAACGATGACTTGGAATGTGAAGAGTCGTCCAAAGTGAATCCGATTCTTGCAACGCCTGTTTCGTTTGTGCAGAAAACTCTGGCTTCTTGTAGTTAAGAGGGAGAAAAATCCTTTCTACCCAGAGTAGCAAGGGAACGTTGGAACATGCCTGCTCTGCAACTTTATTCCTCAACACACTCAAGTGGCTTTCAAAAGAAAACACTGAATGCCCTGTGAGTCCCCTTCCTAAAAGACATCATCTCCTCTTCGGTCTCCTTTGCCTTACAAGTGAATGCAACCTGCCCCAGACATTTGTTTTAGTTTCTCACGTTAAGGCTTAAAACAAATCTGTGAGTTTTCTTCTCGCTTCTTATTATTTTCTGAATTTTTCTGGCATCAGCTTTATACTACATGGTCACAATATCTCGTAGAAACAGTGGGGTGCGTTATTGTTGCAGTCACCAACAACGTGGACTCCTGAGGAAGTCAGTTGTGTTTGCCACCCCACAAAACCCTGCCACTGGGTTAACCTCATCGGCACCTAGCACAGCGGCTGTGGAAATTTGCTGAGATGGACACATATGAGAAGTGTTCTTTCTGTTCCTGCACTGGCTACTGTTTGCCTGTGTGGCGTGAAAGATTTCTTTGAAAGATGCAGGAAGAATATCAACAGCTCTTAGGCAATAAAATGAAATGATTCCCCCGCCCCCATGAATTTTCATTCCAGCATTCAGTGAAAGTTCTCATGAACAAACACTTCCACACTTTCTAACAAAAGTGGGGTGAATTACATCGCTCATAATTTCCTTAAGTAAAATCTAAAACCAAGTAGGAAGGCAAGCATTGTATGTGTTTATGACAGATATGCCGAGTAGCAGTAAAAAGAACCATGTTCCCCTACGCCATTAACATAATGATTAGAAAATCTTTATTTAAAGGATAATTATCTTTACAAGAAATTTAAAAGTATACTCAATTCCTTACCAAAATGCATTTTTGTCTATACCTACATATGACATGCACAATGCAAAATACATGACCAGTGTTTAAAAAGATATCAAATCATGACTTGCCTAAGAAATTAAATTATCAAAAATTTCAAGAAAAGCCAGCAAGACAGATCAGGGGACTAAAATGCATGCTTAGACAGAGCTCATGGACTGGGGTTTGATCCCCAGCATGCTATACTGGCCACACCTTTAGGGCATGCTAAGATAGCAGCTGCGACTGGGAGTGGTAGTGCAAATCTACAATCCTAGTGCTTGGGAGGCTAAAAATAGGAGGATCACTACAAGTCCATTCTACCTAGTGAGACCCTGCAGACCCTGGACTAAAATACATTTTAAAAAAATCAAGAAACTGGGAAACCTTTTGAAAACATGAGCTATTATCTTTGGTTGGTGTGCTAAATCCTCTAGGTCACTTATATAGGGGCAATGTCAGTGAACATATATGTGCACATATATGTAACTAGATCACTGTAGTGTTCTTCTCATTTGTTTTGTTTTGTTTTTGATACTATGGATTGAATTCAGGACCTTGTCCTTGACAGGTAGGTAGCTATGCAGCTGAGCTATCTCCCCAACCCTGTTCTTCCCATTTGTAATTCAAAATATATGCACATCAAAACCCTAAAACAGGGGCCTGGCAGGTTGGCTCAGTGGTCTAAAGCGCCTGCAGGTGGCTGCAGGGAGAGCAGTTCGATCCCCGGCACCACATGCTACACCAGCCCTGCCCTCAGGGCAGGCTGAGCCGGCCATAAAAGTAAATAAACAAAAAAAACAAACAAAAAACCCTAAAACATAAGCTGATACATACGTTAAAATTTTAAATTGATTTTTTTTCTGTTGAAGAAATCTGCAAAAACGTATTGCAAATTTCCAAACTATATACTTAAACAATATCTGACAGAAAATTAAGCATGGCAGGAACACACGTCCTATGCTTCAGAAAGTAGAGACATCTTATTTGTAAGACGGAAAATTTAAACTCTCAGAATCAATTCATTGACCCATTAGATATTGAGAACTGGTGTGTGATGAGTCATAATATGTAGAGAGGAGCAGCAACAGATCAAGTGGGAAGGCTCCCATGTAGAAATTATGAAATACATATTTTCAAAAGATAAAAGCTCACTATTAAACACATGATACAGTTCTTAAGATAATTTAAATGGAAAACAAGTTAATCAATAAATTGGTAGAAAATGGAAGATGGAATAGTTATCAAAATATCAATAGTTATTAAAATATAAATGATAAGTGGAGGTGTTTTATTCACCAGATTTATTTTTTTTAAATATAAAACTCATTAATAAATTTTGTATGGCTCTCTTTAACTTCCACCAAGAAATTAATATCAGAATTGTATGTATCTCTCTCAAATTAAAAAAAAAAAATAAAAGTAAAAGGAAACTTTTGCTTCCCAAAATGGAACAGACAGGCTTTTTTCCTAGTCCTCCCAAAATGCATAAAAATTTTGGGGTCCTTTTTATATAAAACTAACATAAAGAGCTTAAAAGATGAAGAGACAATGATAAATAGAGATTGTAGGACTTAAAGAATGGCGTGGAAGTAAGTTCCTTCTATTTTCTTTGAGTCATATGTATTCAGTATTGTGAGTTTGCATCCCAGAAATGCAGAGACAGAGAGGCAGAGAGAGATAGAGAGAGACAGCGAGACAGAGAAAGTGGGTGAGCAAGTGATAGTTTTCTTTAGCTATAGGACCAAAAAATACATATTGTATAAAGTAGCCTACAAAGACTGAAAGTACTGAGATCACATATTTTTCTCTCATCAAATATCACAGAAAAAATTCAAACCATATCTTCAAATATCACATTGATTAAGCCTGGAAGTTGCCTCTTGTCAGGCTGTTCCCTAAAGTATAATGAAAGCCTCAGAATCTGGGAAGATCCTCCCTGTGGCCCAAGTGGGAGTCAGGGTTAGGTACCCAACTTCTTTCTTTCCATGCAGTCTAGATGAAGATCACACCGGGAGCCTGGCACTCTATGCAAATTCAATGGTAATGGGCAACCTTCACTGCTGCATGCTGCCTTCCACTTAGGTGATATCAGAGGATGCATAGTAGAGAAGCATGATGTTAGATGCCGCCCAGAAGTAACAAGGCCACTCTGAGGTCTGGGATGCTACTATGGATACTATAACAAACTACTCCTGTCTTAGAAGTTACAAGCCAATCCTATTTATGGAGAAAACTCCCACACTCATAAAGGAGTAAGGAGGAATTCTTTCATGTGAGTGTCAGTGATGGCCAAGCTGGAAGACCTGTGTTTTTACCTACATTGGGTAGTGACAGGTGGCATACCACCCTTCCTGAGTTGGACCAGCATAAAATGAAGCCAGGTAAAACAGAATTCTTAAATAAGAATTAGAGACTCATGCCCTGCACCCCAGCTTTAGTGTCAGTTGTAAAGCATTCATACAAAAGAGACTTAAACAGATATTTATTTATTTATTATATTTTTTAGGGAAGGGTCTACAGAGTGTTCTCACTAGACTGGATTCGTGAAGAGGCCAGTCATGCATGCAATAAGTAGCACATTAAATTATATTACAAAAATTCTAAAGCTCTCATCATTTTATGAAAATATTCTTATGACTATTAAGAACATAGCTGAAACAAGTAAAAATAAAATGTTAGTAAATATATAAAACGTGCAAATTATAGGCATGAAAAATACCACTAAAACTATAAAAACTCAATAGATATATGCATAGAAAAGTGAAATACTGATAAGAATTGGTCAATTAAAAAATAATCTGTAGAAATGACTCACTCCAATGAGAGAAAATATACTGGCGGGATGGCTCAGTGGTCTAAAGCAACTGCTTGGGAAAGCTTGGGCAGCTTCAGGGACCTTAGTTCGATCCCTGGCACCACATGCTGCACCAGCCCTGCTCTCGGGGTGGGTTGAGCAGGCCATAAAATTGAGTGAATAAACAAACAAAGGTTCTGAAACAAGAAAAAAAAAAAAAGCTAATAAAAAGGTAAATAGACTTCTCCAACTGTGAAACTCTAATAAAAGATCACACACTTCACTGAAATTCCAGAAAGGTAAGAGAAAGAGGACAATCTTTAAAATACTGAAAGAAATGACTGCAAGAAAACTATCAAGTTTAGCAACTAATAAAGAGATTCAAGGAACTATGCATACCACAAGTCCAGATACAAAGAAATCTGCACTAAAATACCATAAGAATAATTATTAAAGCTAAAGACAAATATTGAGAAGAAGAAGAAGAAAAAAATTGAACTCTATGCGAAGACAGTTGAGCTAGTTGGAGTATCACCAAAACCATAATGGTCAAAAGGAAGGGACCCAATGTTTCAAATTTCTGAAAGAAAATTGTTGCCAACCCAGAACCTTACATTGATGGAAATTGTCCTTGAAAAATGAGGGAGACATTTGCATGAAGAGAGTACGTTATAAGGAAGACTCACAAAACCTGTGACCACCAAGTCTACTTTTCAAGTGAATGTCTAAGGAAATTATCTAAACAAAAAGGAAAAAATGGAAAAGGGGCATTTGGAGCTTTAACAAAAGAAAGATTTCAACCAGCACAAATATGAATAAATGCAGTCAACTTTTCTAGATTTTGGAAATTCTGGCTAATAGTACAAATAATGTAGCACTATCTGGTCGAGTTCTAAAAATTCATAAAGGAAATATTACAATCATATAGCACGTGGACCCATAAAACTACCAAAAGGAAGTTAAGGTTTCTGCTTTGCACTTGAACTGGTAAAATGTAGGCATCGATGGGCTGTGAGATGTTATGTGTATATAGTGCAGTACACAACACAAACCCTGAGAAAGAAAACACCAAACACACTGGATTCTTAAAGGTTCTAAAGTGTCAGAAATTATGCATGTAACCAGGAAAGATGAGAAACAAACTAAAACCAGAAAACAGAACATAAAGCAGCTGAATTTAACCCCAAAATAAATAACTAAAGTCCACGTAAACTGTCTGGGTACACAAATGAAATAAGAGATTTTTATAGTTGATTAAAAACCATGGTCAACTTATGTGCTGTTTATGATGAACTCATTTCAAATACAAAAATATACACAGATCAAAAGTTAAAAAATGAAAAATATATGTCATAAAAACATTAATCAAAAGGCTGGAATATCTTTGTTACTATGAAGTAAAACATACCGCAAAAGAAAGAAAATTATCACAAATAAAGACAACATAAAATGATAAAAGAAATAATCAACAAGAAGGCATAACAAATCTGGCAGTGTATGCAACAAATGAAAGATAAAATTACTAAGTACAAAGACTAGTAAAATAGAAGAAAACAAAAAGAGAAGTCCACAATGATAGTTGAATACTTAAATATATCTCTCTGCACAAGTGATAGAACAAATAAAAAAGAATATAGAACTCAACCTTGAGCAGACTCTTCCACACACAATTTATAGGACATGCAATCTAACAAAAGAAGAAATTCAAATGCCTAAACCATATAGTAAGATAGACTGCATCCTAGGGATACAAGAAATCTCACACATTAAAATGACTGAAATCAAACACAAGATGCCTTTGGACCACAATCTAATCATGCTAAAAATTAATAACAGAAAATAATAGGAGAAGCTCCAACCAGTTAGGAACTAATTTACAATGGTCTCTTTGACCATTGATCAAAGAGGTCTAACGTGAATTAACGTAAACATTGGGTAGGATGAGGATACAAGCAGAACATCTCACAGAACTTATAGATCACAGTTAGGGCAGGGCTCAGATGCAAATTAAATATATACAGCACAGAAGGTGGAAAGTCTCAGGCAAAAAAGGAAAGCTCTAAACTTAAAACTCAAGAATAAGACCAAAATAAGCCTAAAACAGAGAAGGAAGAAAAAAATGGTAAGAGCACAGACTAATTAAATTAAAACATGAAAATAATAGAGAAAATTGGAGAAATGTTAGTTTGATTTATAAAATATCCAAGTTATAAATATTAGAAATAAAACAGGAGGTATTGCTAGAGATATTACAAATATCAGGAGATAATTATAAACTACACTAAATATCTTCACTGCAGTGTGTCAAGTTTCAACACACAGTTTACTAAAATTTACACAATATAAAATATATAATTGCATAGCCATACCACTTACTAATGAAATGAAATCTATAATTTAACAACTTCCTGACAAGTAGATCTCCAGGACCAGTTTCACTGGATAATTCTAGAAATACTTGAAGAAGACTTATCATCAATTGTGTATAATATATTTTAAAATATAATAGTCTAGGGCATCCCTAGAACTTCATTACTGGAAGTTAATATTGCCTTGATACCAAAAAGCATAGATAGTGCAAAAAAACCTCAATGGATCAGTCTCATTTATCAATACAGATACAAAAGTCCTTAAAGAAATATTACCCAATACAATACACAATATGAAAATCATATGCACAACATCTAGGTTAAGTTTATTCTACGGATGCAAGGCCAGTTCAATATTTAAACATCAGTGAATGTGATCCACCATGTTACCAGGATAAAGTGGAAAAATCCACATGAGGATAAAGAATTTGACAAAGTTCAGCAGCCTTCTTCTACTTAGAAATTCCAGCACGGTGCTGGAAAATAGCCAGAAGTGGCCATTCTA
The DNA here is from genome assembly GCA_004027025.1 of Myocastor coypus. Taxonomy (NCBI): domain Eukaryota; kingdom Metazoa; phylum Chordata; class Mammalia; order Rodentia; family Myocastoridae; genus Myocastor; species Myocastor coypus. The sequence goes on along the minus strand of PVJA010028739.1, from coordinate 5,622 downwards.
CTCTTGCTTTGGGTCTTACTGAGGAAAGCATTCAGGTTTTCAACCAGAGTTTAAAGTTAATATCAAGGTGTTTTATCATTTTGCATGAAATTTTATCAAATTGAAGAAATTTTTCTGTTCATAATTGTTTGAGTTTCTAGGTAGAAGAAGAAACCGATAGGGAGAAAGAAAAGAAGGAGGAGAAAGAAAGATAAGAAAAAGGGGAAGGGAAGAGGAAGGAGAAGGGAAAATCAATATTGTTTGTTTGTTTGTTTGTTCATTTGTTTATTTATTTATTTATTTATTTTGCAGTACCAGAGATTGAAATTAGGACCCTGAGCTTTCCACGCAAGGGCTTAGAGCTTATTCTACTGAGCTATCTCCCTGGGCCCAAAACAAAATTAATTTAAAGCCCCCCAAAGAAATGTAAAAAAAAATATGTAAGATTTGTATATTGAGAAGTACAAAATGATGATGGTCATTAGAAAATGAAGAAGTCTGGAGACAATTATGCTCACGAAGTGTGCATGTCTGCAAAGTAAAAATGTAGTTCTTCTCTAAGGAATACCCACGCTTAGCACAATTCCAATGAAAATCTCCTTGAGTAATTTTGTAAGTGCAGACAAAACAGTTCTATATTCTATAGGGAAATCTGAAGGGAATAGAATAGCTAAAAAAATTCTGGGCCTAATAATATAGTGGAAAGAATCAGTTATCTACTTTCATGACTGTATAATAGAATTATCAGTGTAATAAACTATTTTCAGGTATGATATAGAGTGCAGTAATATTAATAAATATAATGATCAACTATCATTTGGTACAAATTAAAGCTGTGAGATGTTAGTGGAGTAATAGATACTCAGATGTATAGGCCCAAGTGATTTTTGATCAAGACTCAAAAAAATTGTGTAAAGACAATTTAAAAAGACAGCTTGATTCACTGAATATCCACAAACATGCACACATGCCCACACAGAGACACATCCATACACACACACACACACACACACACACACACAAATTGCTCACTGTATAACTGATTCAAATAAATCAGACTTAAACGTGAAACATAAGAATATAAAACTTTTAGAAAATAACCTAAAGGCAGATCTTTACAGTTTGAAGTTAAGCAAATAGTTCCTAAACTACCAAAATTAGAATTCTTCAAGAAAATTAATAAATTGATCTATGAAATTTTTGAAAAGTTGGTCCCTGAAGTCCCATTAATAGGATAAAAAGGCAAGCTGCAGATTGGAAGAGAGTATTTTCAAAACACCTGGCAAAGGACCAGTATACAGCAAGTGTAATTATATTCTTTTTTTTTTTTTTGTCTTTTTTTTTTTGAGACAGGGTCTCACTATGCAGCTCAGACTGGCCTTGAACTCACTTTTGTAGCCCAGGCTGGTCTCGAACTCGCACTGATCCTCCTGCCTCAGCCTCCGGAGTGCTGGGATTACAGGAGTGCGCCACCATGCCCGGCTAAGTGTAATTATATTCTTGAAAAAAAAAAAAAACGCTTAAATGAACCAAAGATATGAAGAGATTGCTCAACCAAAAGCATACGTGGATGTCAAATAAACACACTGAATAATGCTGAACATTATGATGCATTAGAGAAATGCAAAAGGAAAAACACAATCACATTAACTTATTTGTCAAAAGGGCTAATACAAATATAACACTAATGTGGTAGAGAACATAGTGGGTACCTCTTCTATAGCTAATGAAAAACTTAAAATGACACAGTCACTATAGAAACGATAGTACATTATTTTTAAAACAAACAAACAAACAAAAAAGCACCTAGGTTATGTAGGTCAAGGGTAGAGTATCTGCCTGACAACTGACTGTGAGGCCCTGAGTTCAATTCCTGTACCAAAAAAGAAAGTAGAAAAAAAATTTTAAATGAGACCTAGCATTGTGACATTTTAGTATTATTCTCCCAAAATGAAAATTCACATTCCCACAAAAAAAATGTTAATGGTTATGAGTTTTATTAACAATAGGCAAAAGCTTCAAGCAACTGCCACATGGCTTTAACTGGTAAGTACTTAGATAACTGGTGCCTCCAGGCCATAGAGCATAAACAGGAACAGGATACTGACACATGCTATAGCTCAGATAAATTTTTTAAAAAGACAGAATAGAATAAAAAAGCAAGGAGCAACCAGATAGCTCAGAAAATCAAAGCATCTGCTTAGGCAGAATGCTGGATTCGATCCCCTGGCCTCCATGCCAGCCCTACACCTGGGGAGCGCTGAGATGGCCCACTGAGACTGGGCATGGTGGCACAGACAGGCCTGTAATCCTAGCACTTGATAGTCTGAAAACAGGAGGATCACTACGAGTCCGATCTATGTAGTGAGCCCCTGTAGACCATGCAGACTCTATACCAATACATTAAAAAATAAGTAGTAACAAATTAGAAACGAGAATTTTACTAAATAAATTTATAGGCATGTAATAATTGTTGCTATAAAAGTTATAAAGGAAAGAGAAATAAAATTAACCATTAACTTCTTTCAATTGGACAGAAGGATTCAGCTGTACAATTATCCAAGTTACATACATATAAATTTCTTTTTCCCTTCCTTTTTCTTTTCTTTTCTCATTTCCTTTATCCCAGTTGTTCTTTCCCTCTGAGCAGTTTCTTTCCCTGTCATAGTATCTATTATGTCTTTCAAATTTTATTTACTCTTTCAGGTTCTTATATTAGGGAGATAATACAACGTTTACACACACAGGTCTGATTTACTTCACTTATAAGTATGGTCTCAAGTTGCATCCATTCACCTATAAAAACCTTGGATTTACCTTTTCTATAGTTGAGTAGTACTCCATGGTATAAAAATACCACATCCTTCTTATCCATTCCTCAATTTGATGGACAAATCTTTATGGTGATAGAAAGATTCAACTTTTTGACTGCACTGGTGTCAATAGCTTGGATACTGACTGTACTGTAGCTCTCAAGATTTTTTGCTGAGAAAACTTGGATAAAGAATACATGGTGTCCCATCTCATAACTAATTTCACAGGAGTCTACAGTTACCTCAAATAATTACTATTTTTTAAGTAACAAACTGACTTAGGTAACTGTTTCTCCTGATTATTTGCACATGTTTTGTGTTGCTATAAAGAAAAATGTGGATGGAAAAATCTAAATTCAGGAGAAGCCTAATGGCTTATTTGGATCATAATTCTACACTGGCATTCAATAAACAATGATCTAGGAAAATTAGCTCAGGAGAACACTCTAAATTAGGAAATTACAACCTTTTGCAAAGGGCTAGATAATAAATGTCTCCTGTACTATTTGTCATATGGCTTCTGTCCCAGCACCTCCCTCGGCTGTTGCAACATAAAAAATTGTCATAGCCAGTCTGCAAGAGAAAGAGTGAGGCAGGGTTCAGATATAGCTTTATTTTTGGAAAATGAAATTTTCCTTTTATCAATTTCGACACGAAAAATTTTGCTCCCGAGTCAGTGCAGAAACCAGTCTTATTGAGTAGACTGCACAAAAGCAGTTCCTGAACTTCACCCATCAGCTGCAGATCGCTGACCTCTGAGCTAAACTGCTTTTTCTTTCTTTTCTTTTTTCTATTTTTTATTTTATTTATTTATTTTGGAATCTGCTACTGTCTCACGATTCAGTTTGCCCCCAGCCTCCCACCCACTTCTTGAACAGCCCTATTTTCAAAGCTGCTAACGGTTTCATTTAGAATCAGCTTTTCAGTGCCCTTCCATCTGTTTTCCCACTCGGGTAAAACACTTTTGCTGCTAAAATATGGGGCTTGGGCTAGGGTAGAAAAGCAAGAAAGTCATCTTCCCAGGATCACCTTTCATTTAAATTGGCTCACAATTTTACTGGATTATGCATGTGTTAAGATTCACTAAAAAAGCAAATTTCATGAGGCAGACTAGTTAAAGATTTGGGTTTATTTATACTGGCAATTAGGAAAGAAAAGGAAAAAAAAAGTTAAACTAAACTGCGAAACAGTGTGGCATATTGTGGTTATAGAGAGAGTCTGCAAGGCCAGAGGATCAAGGGTCACAGTGAAAAAAGAAAAGTCAGTGGATCAGGGAGATAACTCAGTGGCTTAAATGCATGCCTAGCAAGCACAGGGTCCTGAGTTCAAGCCCCCAGTATGGCAATAAAAAAATTAAAAAGGGGGCCAGTGACAGTAAGAAGACTGAAACTACACTACTTAAGAAAAATATCAAGCATAAAGAGGAATTTAAAATTTTAATTGAAGTTAACTTTATAATTAAATTTTAAACATTGAAAGCAATATCTAGATGGGATGGAGACAGCTGGTAGTCATTTGCATAGTTTTGAAGTCGTCATGTGCCGCTGAGGTCATATGGACAAAGGGTATGCGCCAAAGGAATGTCACCCTTAAGAAAAACAATATCTTCATAAATTATGCTTGAAGACATAATGATAGACATTGAAATCACATAAATTAGCAACCTAGGATCTTTCAATGATACTATGTGACATTATGTAGTAACTATGAAAGGCAATTTTAATTTAAATTTTTCCAAAATAGAGAAGCAGGGTAATATATATTTTTTCACATATGAATATTTAGTAAGCAATTTTAAATCTTTCTTTTGTTCTTTTTGCATATGAGACATGTTCAGATCCAGAGATATGATTGCTAAGGAACCAGCAGCCTCACTGTGGTTAGGCTGTTTTTATTTTTTGTTTTTTAAAGATTTTGATTTATTTGGCACACGGTCTCACTACGCAGCTTGGACTTGCAACGATCCCCCCTCTCAACCTCCCCAGAGCTGTGACTGCAGGTATTCGCCACCAATGCCAGGTTTCAGTGACTGGCAAGGTGCCGAGCTGGCAGAACATGCTGTACTGGGGATCCAACCCAGATTAAGACAGCTGGCTGTGTGAGGAGACAGACATGGCTCTCTGAATGCCCATCACCTCTAACTATTACTTTGTAGCAACTGGATTACTTAATAGGAGTGTTTCTCTGCCATCAGGGGAATATGTTCGAGCAATAGCTAAGTATAGTGGACAAAGTCTTAAAGAATGTAGAAAATGAATAAAGGCAGGCAGAGAGTAGGCTGAAACAGGAGGCCCTAAAGTGCTGCTTCAGCCTGGTGACTTAGTGACCTAGTGAGACCCTGATTCAAAATTTTTGAAAATATTTGTAAAAGAAGAAGAGTACTACTCTGCAATAAAGAAGGAAAATATTAAATCATTTATAAAACATACATACACTGCTAGGTCATAAAGTTAAGGGGAATAAATTGGACACCGGAGTTTAAATGTCACACCATTGCTTTTACATGACAAACCCAAAATATAAATCAAACACTAAAATAAAAGGTAGATAATCAGACATGAGAAGAAAATATATGCAATAGGGAAGGTGACCAAGAGGCAAAGGAAGAGAAAGGACAGGGAAAAGAGTTAAGCTGTGTTAGGTAATATGCTAACTCCATGATTTTTCTGGCTTCATTTAATCTTCCTTTGTTCCTTTCTTGCAGAATCGGGGATTGAACTGAAGAAGACAACGACGACGACGACGACGACGACGAAGAAGAAGAAGAAGAAGAAGAAGAAGAAGAAGAAGAAGAAGAAGAAGAAGAAGAAGAAGAAGAAGAAGAAGAAGA
>PVJA010028738.1:5000-27281 GCA_004027025.1 Myocastor coypus | reverse complement strand
AGAAGAAGAAGAAGAAGAAGAAGAAGAAGAAGAAGAAGAAGAAAAGAATAGGATCAACCATAGTCTAGAAAATCACAGACTTGGCTCCACCCCTCTGCCCCCAGTGCCCTGGCAGGGGCAATCATGGAACCATAATCCCCCAGTCAGACTGGGGCAGCTGGCCCTGAGCCATGAGATCAGGTCACCTCTCTAGGATGATGGAAGTGGAAGAGGTTCCTTTAACCCTCCTCCAGGATTCACCCACTTCCAGAAGACATGAATGGAAGGCGTTCCCCTAGAGCTCCCGTGCCTTTCTCCTTGATGTCCATTCCATTAACCCTAGCAGCTCATGGCCAGGATCGAATCCTATGAAGAAAGGGAGAAGAAGGGCATACCTGATATCAGGAGGATTTCCTGTTTCTTTGTCACCTTTGACCTCTTATTTGTAATGTTACCATGAATAAAAGAGTTAAACATGAACGGAGGCATTGGGAACACATGGAGAGGAGGAGGTGCAATAGGACTACTATCCTTTTTTTTTTTTTTTTTTTTTTTTTTTTTTTTTTTTTTTTTTTTTTTGTGTGTGTGTGTGTGTGTGTGTGTGTGTGTGTGTGTGTCTTTTTGAGGCAGGGTCTCGATATGCAGTTCAGACTGGCCTTGAGCTCACTTTTGTAGCCCAGGCTGGTCTTGAACTCACACCAATCCTCCTGCCTCAGCCTCCCGAGTGCTGGGATTACAGGAGTGCGCCACCACGCCCGGCAACTATTCTTCTATTGTGATATATTCCTCTTGGCAGTTTTCTGGCTCAAAGAGCTAATCCTTGTGTGCTCTGTATGCAGACTGCACCACTGGTGGGCAATAGCGCTGACAACAGTAGTGACCAGTGCCTTTCTACTGGTGAAATTGATCCTCTCAAAGTTTTTCTTGCAAGGGGTGTTTGACTATGCACTGCTCATCATTTCATTCATCCTGGCCTGGATTATGACGTGGTTCCTGGATTTCAAAATATCACTTCAAGAAGCAGAAGAGGAAAACAGACTCCTAATTGCTCAGGATGCATCAGAGAGGGCCACACTCACACCTGTGGGTCTTTCTGATAGTTCTAGTCCCCTTGAATCAGAAGCAGGATCTGAAGAAGCTAAGGAAAAACAGAACAGTGAGAAAGCAGTTTTAGAACTCTGACTTCCGCTTGGTAAAATGGGAAGAGCCCTCCCTGAAAGCCATCTGCAAGAAAAGATACAGACAGGTCTTGTCTCAGTTACTCATCTCTCTTTGCTGGGACAAATAGCCGACTCCCGAAAAGAAGGAAGGAATGGTTTATTTACCTCACAACTAATCAGTCTATACTCAGCTAGCTCCAAGGCAGAGTGGCACATGGCAGAGGGCAGCAGTTCTCCACATGGTGGCAAAGAACAAGAGCAAAGGGAGTAGCAGCGGCTCAGGAAGCTAGCTAGCCTCTCTCCCATCCTTATACTATAGTGCAAATTACCTGCCCCACGGCAGGTGCAGAGCCTACACTTGCAATCCCAGCACAAGAAGCAATCACAGGAGGGGATGAGATAGCTCAGCAGACTAAAGCGTCCATTTAGACTGAGTGCAGCGGCCAGCATTTGATCCCCAGTGTGCTATGCCTGCACCATTCCTTGGACACACTGAAATGGTAATTGAGACTGGCCGTGGTGGTGCACGCCCGTAAGCCTAGCGCTTGGGAAGCTGAAAACAGGGGAATCATTGAGTCTGATCTGTGTAGTGAGACCTTATCAACCCTGTCCTAAATACATTTAAAAAGAGAGAGAGAGAAAGAATCTATCACAAACTCCAGAAGCCAAGCTGCCCCATGACTGCATGAGGTTTTGGGGGACACCTAGACACAAACCATAACAGATGTCCTTGAAAGTTGAAATGGTGACTTTCCCCCAGGGCAGGCTGAGGCAGCCATAATATTAAAATAAAATAAAATGGTGACTGTGTGAAACAGCTAATTAAGGATTTATTTATGGTGATGCCTCATGGACTTTGCCCCGTATAAATACTGTGTGGTTCCTGCCTGTCTTAGTGTTCCTACCAGCAAATCAGGCATTCGCCAGTGGCTGTAGCCAGCTCAGCATCAGTGAACAAGCCCACATTGCTGACCTCATGCACAACCTCTGTCGCCGACACCACAGGCATGCTGTTCATGAGTCCATTGAATACGAATCTCTGCAGTCCCTCTGGGGATGTGATATTGTTTTGGGTTTACTTTTTTTTTTTTATCAGGCAAAGGCAACTTCAGTGGTTTCTATTTGGCCTTTCCAATCATAATATCCCTCACACTCGAGGTTAAGGAATGAATGTGATGGTTCTGCCAAGTACTAAGCCCCAACATCTCAACCTCATCAGGATTTCCCCAAACATCTCCACCCCAGTTATGCATTCTAGATCTGGGGAAAAGACTACAGGATGAACTTGAGGACCTACTGCACCTGCTGGGAGTCAGAGCTTTACTAAAATGCTATCCATCACCTGACCATCATAGGCCTCAGCTCTTACTGAAGTGCTACAATGAAGTGTTGGATCTCCCGAAATCAGTGTTAGTTCAGAACCAGTGTCTAGTAGTCCCCAAAATTTCCCTTATCCCAATGTAGTTACTCTAGCAAAAGACCTTGAATCCCTTTGGGGAAAGATGGGAGAAAGACTGCCCATAAAATTTATAGTATCCATCTGGGCATGGTGGCACATGCCTGTAATCCCAGCACTCAGGAGGCAGAGGCAAGAGAATCACTCTGAGTTCAATGCCAGTCTGGGCAACATAGTGCACTGAAGCCAGCTTGAACTTCACAGTGAGGCCCTATCTCAAAAAACAAAAAACAAAACATCATGTTTTTGATAGTCCATTAGTGTTCTTCCTTAAGGTGGCCCTGCCTCCCCTTTACTCAAGGGGTCCTGGGTCTACAAACTGGCTGAAACCCAGGATTGAGGGGCTGTGATTCTGTTAATGAATTGGACTATGTGTCTGTTCATTTGCCCTTAATTTCCCATCTAGTAAAAATTTTATAGACTTCCTGTCCATTTCACTTTTTGGAGCACTGCAGCTCATCAACCAATAACCCAGGTCGACAGGGCTCAGACCTTGTGTTCATTGTTCTGCTTCTGCTGTCCATTATAATAAGCACATGCACCTCGCCTTTGGTAATTAAATGCTGCCCCTTGACCTGTGCCACTCCAGGACCCAATTAAACCCACTGACCTTAAGTTTTCCAACTGACCAACCATGGTCCCCACTGTAAGGCCTGGCATACAGAGAAAAGTGACATCAGGGCTCTTCAGGGATGACAGTGTTACCCTCATTAACCTGCTTCTCCGGGTGACAGTGAAGGGTTCATTTTCTAGATCATCTCAGTGTAGAGAATTAGGTTTAACCTGAGAAATCCACTCCAGCCTTCCCCTTTCCTGCAGCCTTTGAATCCCCCATCACAATAAACCAGAGAATATCAAGCATCTCCTAACTCCTTCACAGTTGGCCACCTTTTGATCCATACTTCTGCCAACCAGCCAGACAAACCATTAACACTTTGTTTTTTAACTGAACAAGCTGCAACAGTAAATTCAAAATCTCTGCCTGACAGGCGCACATCAACAAACTCAGCTTTTTATCCAAGTGTATGCTTTTACCACTATTATTTAATACTCAGAAAACCCATTCCCACCCTTGCTTATCAGGCCTCTGCTCATAAGAGTTAGAAAAGTCAGCAAGCCCTTAGGGAAATTTGCAGACTTCCTCATGGGTCGCACTATGTTCCTCACCCTCTGGCGTCATCTGTGATTTGAGCCTAGAGGCCAAAGTTGGTGGTGAGGGTGGGTTCTGAGAATTATCCTGCTTGCTCACACAGAATTAGTTTCCTCAGGTACTCTGGGGGAAGACAACACCCCTAGTATGGGGGAGGGGATTCCTCTGCCACAGTGGGTGGGGAAATCTCTTCCTCTACCAAAATAGTCTCATTAGACTCTAGGAGCTCAACATCTTGAGCCTCATCAGGATCCCACCAGGCATCTTCAACCCCACTTATAGGTCCCATTCTTTTCCAATCAGTGCCTTCACCCTTCCTTCAGGTAGCCTTTGAGGTTGAGCCTTAACCTTACACTGTGGTTCAGCCAATCAAGCTCAAATCTGTACTTAAAGGAGAGACATTTCTTACAAGACACATTTAGAAACTTCTAGGTTATTTATGTGTACCTGCAGGTGGGCATTTAAATCTTTGAGCTCCATATTTTCCCTTATTATTTGTCTTCACAGTTGGAAGACGTTAATTTCCCACCGATGTCTTGAGCTCATTTTTTCCTTTGTTAGCTTGTCCAGAGATGCTAAGAGCAACCAGCTAACATCATTATATTTGCCACATCCCCAAAATATTCAAAAGTATCAGCCGGGTGTGGTGGCGCACGCCTGTAATCCCAGCACTCGGGAGGCTGAGGCAGGAGGATCAGTGCGAGTTCGAGACCATCCTGGGCTACAAAACTGAACCCAAGGCCAGCCTCAACTGCATAATGAGACCCTGTCTCAAAAAGACAAAAAAAAAAAAAGTCATCAATGGAGTTGTTAAATTCCTTATATCTCACAAGTAGTAAGTTGGGATAATCAAATGGGCTTACATTTCTTATTAAACAGTTCACACCAAGGACCACTGTATCACCCACATTATCAGAGATATAATGTATCATATCATATCACCCCTCCATATCAAAACGTGCTATGGCATCTTTTGGTCTCATCAAACTCTGAAAGTCAACACCAAGAACCACTAATAAAGAATTTCATCTTTATAATTCTTTTTCTCCAGAGCCACTGCCAGTACCAAAATCTGTCAGTCAGCGCTTACTAATGTAACAGATTTAATGCAAGATACACAAATATATAAAAATGAATGTCAAACAAGGTGGTGCATGTGGGTCTGCATCCATGCGGTGGTCTGCCGAGTCACCCAGGTGGCGAGTCAGCAAGGTGGGGATCCCAGAACCAAGAGCTGTTCCTAGACTGTCTTCCATTCTCTCTCACCTTGGGTTAACCTGGAACTTCCTTTTTTGATTTTTTGTGTCCCCGCATCAACCCTTCCCTACTCAGCACCTACTGCACCACTATGCCACCCATGTAAACTCTGCCTGCAGCACAATCACACTTTCACAAAAGCTCCAACTTCAGTCTCCAAGGTCTCTGGCTTCTCTTTTGGCCATCCTTCTGGCCAAAGGATTTCTTTGCTTTCACCCGCTTCTCTTTGGACCCAGAGGAAGTAATCTTACAATGCACACTCTTAATGCCAACACTCAGGAGGCTGAAGCAGGAGGATCACTGTGTGTTCAAGACCAGCCTGCACTAGCTAGTGAGACCCTGCCTCAAAAACAAACAACAAAAAAGGAGCTACAAGATTGGCTTACACTGACAGCCCAGAGTCAGATGTAAAAGAGTGCAAAAGGGCTATCTGCTCCCTGGAGAGCTGGAAGATCCAATGAAAGAGGGTGAAAGTCTGAAATGCAGATATTGTGGTCTCTAAAATTCAGGAATGAATTCTAGGAACAATAGAGATTAAGAGTAAGAAGAATTTATGGGGAGAAAAAAGCTTCTAAGAAAGACAGAGGGGGACTAGAAAGTGGGGTACCCACCAACCCCACTTCTGCACGGGGTTTATTGAGCAAAGCCACAAGGCGAGGTGGGTTTAAGATGGTACAGGCCTAGCTATAATTAATAAGATTATAAGGATAGTTGCTTAGGTACTATTGATCCAATGGGAAAATCAGAGGATGAGTGTGAGGTGGGATAATACTATGATCAACCAATATGACAAGTGCAAGTGTAGTCACTTGGGTAATATTGATTAAAGGGGGGAAAAAGTCACAGCAAGCACACATGGGCGGACAAGGACTGGAAGGGGTCGGTAAGGAGGTTTGATCCTCTACCCAGTGTGATCGATGTCTATGTAAAATATCAATCATCACTGTCCACCCCTGGGAAAGTTTACAAGTGGGCAGTTCTTTCTCTTGAACCCTGGCCTTCAGTGAATGCGCCTCCAGCCACAATTGTCCTCTGCACTGACCACTCGAGGACCCAGCCCTGGTCTCTCTATGCAGTTCAGAATGACCTTGAGCTCACTTTTGTAGCCCAGGCTGGTCTTGAACTGGCACCGATCCTCCTGCCTCAGCCTCCCAAGTGCTCAGATTACAGGTGTGCGCCACCATGCCCGGCTGCCTATGATATTCTTACCTCATTTAGTTATCTATAAGTGGCCGAGAGCTCACTGCAGTGTCCCATATGGGTCTCTATCAGAGACCAAAGGATCTACAGTAGAAGCCACAAGGAAATGTCCAAGGTGAAGGTGAACAGTGAAGCTCCTCTGAAGAAGCTGAATCTCACCTTCCTTATTTGCCTTTTATCTCATTCTGGCAGCAAGCTGATTGGTTGGTTTCACTCACACTCAGGGTAAGACTGGCACAGCTCAAACTCTAGTGATCTTCCTGTTTTCAGCCTCTGCAGGGCTGGGATTACAGGTGTGTACTACCACACTTAGTGTCCATGACCTGTGCACCCAAGGTCAGGGCCTATGCGGCATGTGGTCTTCAGTAAATTCTTTCAGCCACACCCAAACTATCCTGATCCAGTTTATTTGGCATTTCTTTCTCAAGTGGACACAACCAGTTAGCTATTGTGCGTGGTATATCTTTTCTATTTTTCCAGTGATTTCTTTAAGTTTATTCCCCAAAGCTTCTATTGAACCTTTAATGTCAGCTACTTTTTTTTTTTTTCACTTCCCAGAGCTCGCTCTTGTTCTCCGATCTTGTCATAGAACTGGTTCTGGTTTTATAAATGTAATAAATTCTCTTAACTGTTTGGCACAGTTATTAAAGTTGGTGAGATTTAAGTCATTTTCTTATATTGCTTTTATTTACTCTAGGTTTCTTTTTCCTCATTCTTAGTTTTGGTTTCTTCTCTACAGTCATTCGGTTTCCCCAGGGTAGAATTCTTTTTTTTTTAAATGTATTTAGGATCTCACTATGTAGACCACACTTGCAGTTATTCTCCTGTTTTCAAGCTCCCAAGCACTGAGATTACAGGCATGTACCACTATGCTCAGTCTCAATTGCTGTCTCAGAGCACCCCAGAGGAAGGGCCGGCACGGCACAGTTCGGATCGGATACCAGTCACTGTGCTCTGCCTAAGCAGGCACTTTAGTCCACTGAGCTATCTGGCCAGCCCAAGGGTAGAATTAATTAACTTTTTGTCTTAACACCAGTGATCTGACCAGGAGTGGTGGCATATGCCAATAACTCTAACATTTGAGAGGTTGAGGTAGGAGGATCATTGTAAATTCAAGAGCAGCCTGAAATACATAGTGAGATCCTGTCTCAAAAAAATCCAAAAACAGGGGCTGGGGAGATAGCTCTGAGGCACAAGTGCCTGCTGGGCAAGTGCAAGGTCGTGAGTTTGAACCCTGGTCCCACAAAAAAAAAAAAAATCCAAAAACAGAAAAATAAAAAACTGATGTAGAAGTAGCATAGAGTAAGAGGGATGCGGTTCTCCTCAATCTGTTTGCAGACTCTCACCATTCTCATTTCCCTTTTTCACCCTGCTCAGTCTCCACTCTCCTGTTGTGCCACATATATCCAGGTGAGAAGTCTTTCTGGTGCACTTTTCCTAACATGAACAAGGAAGGGCAGTTGCCTGCCTGTAACAGCTGATGCAGAGCATGTTGGGTATTTAGGGACATGTCTGTCCTATATTTAGAGTTTCTGCTCACTTCTACATTTTCATTCCTTCATCCCTATCCACTACCTGGTGCCTCTGCATTCTGAGCCTTTCTGAAGTTCTATAAAGAGGACTGACTCAGACTGAGCATGGTGGCACATGCCTGTAATCCCAGTTCTGGGTAGGCTAAAAACAGGAAGATCACTACAAGTCTGAGCTATGTGGTGAAACCCTGTACCAAATACATGAAAATAAAAAAAAAAGAGGATTGACACCTTGGCAGGGATAGCTCCTCTTGTAAATCTTTAGTCTTCAAAAATATGTCAAGCTCTTGTAGTTTTTTAATATCTCCTGGATCATTATTTATGGCCTTTCGTATTGTGTTTTTATTCCTTTCATTTCATTTTTGTGGAGTTTCAGGAGGAAGACATTTTTAATCGGAATTTAGTTTTGTCAGCTCTACTCCCAAATAGTTTCTTCACAATTTCACTTTCTGAGAGAAGCAAGGGAACCAGTGTCCAGAGGATCAACTTGTGCCATTTTGCTCCACACCCCAAAACAGGCCTATTATGACTGGAGATTGATCCCATAGCTGGCGAAAAGTCAAAGTCCCAGGAAGTCTGTGAGTTTGATACACCATTCCCATTCACTACTGCACAGAGGCAAGAAGGGCTGTCTGGAGGGGCAGAAAAGCATACATCCTTCCTGTTATTGTTTCGGGGGGCAGTGGGGTGACTGTTCCAAAGGTAACTCATATCCCTTTGGAAAAGAGAATCTGTGGCATGGGTGAGGCATGTCTGGTGGCCGCTTCCTGGTGCTACTCCTCATGCTCTTCTTCCTGTCCAGGTTATTGGTCTGGGCCTCCGAGCCCTCTCCGTCCCTCAGCTATATTGGCCTCACCAGCTTAGAAGGTGATTAAGAATTTAATTATTTAGTTTCTCCAGCGTGGTAGATTAATTCCATCCATCATAGGCTGGCTGAGGCTTTTCTCTTTGTATTCTCTCCAAGGCCGCCTAGCCAATTCCAACAAGTGGCTCCAAAGCTCACTGAGCCTGGAGGCAAGGGACACAGGTTACCTAGGGAGTAGGTATAAATTTGAGCCACAGAATGTCTTTTTAGCAATAAGTATAGGCTTTAACATGCTTATCTGTAAAGAATGGGTAATAATAACATGCGGGCCTTTTGAGTTTCAGCTTAGAGAAAGCCAACAGGCAGCCTTCTGCTCTCTTGCAACCAGCTTTACCTGAGAGAAGCTCCTTCCCCTGTGCTCCTTATATGTGACCCCCGTGAGATCAAAGTCACATACTTGAATTATACTGGAGGCAAAATCAGTGTCATATCTACCCTGGCCCAAGATTGGTGATCTCTCCAAAAATGGTTAGCGATGCCATTGGCAGGCAACACTTGAGCAGAAAGTACAAAGACAACAGTGAAACTGATGTGTCAGGACAGACAGACAGACAGACACACACACACACACACACACACACCGGGGCTGGGGTGCCTCTAACCTTATCAACTTCCCTCAAGGAACTACCAAGTTTTTTTGTTTTTTGTTTTTTTGGGTTTGTTTTTTTTTGTTGTTGTCTTTTTGAGACAGGGTCTCACTGTACAGTTCAGGCTGGCCTTGAGCTCAGTTTTGTAGCCCAGGCTGGTCTTGAACTCTCACCGATCCTACTGCCTCAGCCTCCCAAGTGCTGGGATTTCAGGCGTGCACCACCACGCCCCGCTAAAAAAAAAACTGTTAGGGTCGAGAAGCACACTGCGCAAAGGAAGACTCCAAGAGACGTTCTCTCATGCAAAAGCAAGGGGATTTTATTTTCCAAGCATGCATGGGGCTCACTGAACGCGCAGGAACAGAGAGCCCCGAGCAAGGTGTGGACAATGTATTTAAGCCCACAGATAAGGGCAGGAGGAGTTTAGCAAGCACGATTACAAAAGTGAAGCGCATTGGTTAATTTAAATGATTTTTTATACAGTTATTGGTGGGGGTATCTAGGAAAAGGTTTAGGGTTAAGCTACAAGGAAGTTTCCTGATATGGACAGCAGATGTTCAGTCTGGGTGCATTCCACACATTTTGTTATACTTTTGTAACTAGTGGTCAGGCTTTATCTATGTGGGAATGCGGGCTTTGTAAAAATCCCTCTTACAAAAACACTTTTGATAAGATTGTCAAAATTACCAGCAGATACAGCATTAATATTTAGCCAGAGAGTTCTCTAGTTCTTTAAAGAGTGCCATGATAGCCAAAAATATTTATTGTACACTTGATCTTAGCCAAAAGACTGAGAAGTGATTAAAAATATTCACTGTAACATAACATGTATGTATAGCTGGGTGTTTATGTAAATTTTATGTGACTTAAAGTGTCATAATATTGTAAGGGACGAATGCTCCCTTTGAAAATGTAAGAGGCAAATGCTCTCTTTAAAAATGTAAGGGACGAATGCTGTCTTTGTTCCTTTCCAGGAGCAGAGCCATCTGTCCCTTGACTCCCAGTGTGCTGGGAGATGAGGTAATACAGTTGTAGATAGCCCAAGTTAGTTAGGAGTCAAGGCGAGGCCTGCCTCCCCTTTGCTCAGGAATTTCTTTGATCAAGAGATCTATGAAATAGGCCTTCCCTGACCATATTAGGGAGTTCCCCTCGTCACCTGGCCTTCAGCTTCCGCTTGATTATTCCCCCCAATAACTGTAACGAGCCATTTAAACTAACCAATGCTATTTGTTTCTGTACCTGTGCCCTTTGTTCTATATACTTATAAACCTCGACCCTGCTCAACTCAGGGCTCTTTGTTCCTGCATGTACATCGAGCCCCATGCATGGACAAATAAACCCCTTGCTGATTGCATGAGAAGGCGTCTGTTGGTGTCTTCCTTGCATGGCGGGCGTCCCAACCCTAACAATATTATGGTTTGGGGTTTTTGCAAGGTAAACAATATAGTACAGGACATGTTTTGTAATAGTATTTTATAATTCATTACCCAAGAATCACATACTACAAATGCAGGAGATCTATCCACACACTAAATACTAAAGAGTCTAGCTAAGGGCCTAGAGCTCATAACAATGCCTTCCAGGCCCACTGGAGGCCTAGAGCCCACAACAAAGTCTCATGCAGGCCCACTTCACGGATATATGCTGGAAAGGCCCAAAAGTCAGTTGTGGAAGCTAGGAAGTCTATGCAGGCGGGATGAAAGATCTGTGCTAGCAGGCTGATGGATCTGAGCTGAAGCTAGCAAGCAAGTCAAGGTAAGCACCAGAGGGCTCTCCCCTCTCCCCCACTTGCCAAATGTACCATAGCCATCCTCAGCAACAGTGAGGTCCTAAACTCCTCCAGCAAAGAGGAAAGCTGAGTTCCCATCAGGAAAGCCAATGAAACAAGCTTCGTAAGGCTGAGTATAAGCTTCTCCAAATTCATCAGGAAGGCCAACATGACAAGGTCTACCAGCGGAACAGCCCAAGAGAACTAGCAGCTTCCAACAGCTTCTCAGAACAGTATCCCTAAGAGCGTCTCTGCTGGCAACAACCCTCAGGTGGGCCTCCCACACCCAGCACCACGCTAGTTCAATTCATCTGAGTATAAACTGACCACCAGTTAGCTATCCACTACACATAAACAGGCATATACATGTAAACAGGAATAGGAGTGATGGTTGATTAGGCTATGTTGTGACTCTGATCATCCTCTGGCAGCCTTGACCACTACAAGGTGCAGTAGAGAGGCAACATTCTGAGTGCTGTGTCTCTCTGGGGTCAGCCTGGTATCCCTTCCTAATCCCCAATCTTAAGCTAGAGCTGGAAGGCACCGAGTGAGTATGTGGCCTGAGGCTTGTAGCACTTGTATCCCCGTGGCAGTATTTTAAAATAAGTCCCCAGTCTTAGTCTGCACTCTTTCAGCAAAAGGAGTCAACTGTTCTCCAGCCATTCTTTCCATATTGGATGGCTGTCATCCAGAGGGTCTAATGGATGGGTCTGTGCCCATATAAGAATCTGCTAAGTCATCACGGTGATCAAAAACAATGAGTCATCCCAAGACTAACTTCTACCTTCTTTTATTTGTCTAGCCTCAACTTCCTCTTCCTTTTGTACACACCAAGCCTTCCTCAATGAACTTTTCTTAGGATACCTTAACTTCCCACGTAAGCTCCATCCACAGCCCAACTCAATAAATCCTACATTTCCCTGTTTCCCCCTCCGAGGGTTCTTGCATTCTCCTGCAGCCCTGAAGCCCCAGCAAAAAAGGTTTGTCTTATCTCTCTCCTCACTCTCCATCTCTCTTTTTTTTCTTTTTTAGGGAGGGTCTACAGGGTGTTCAGGATCTCACTACTAGATCAGAGTGGCAGTAATGAGCCTTTTTACAGCCTCACAAGAGCTGGGATTACTCCTCACTCTCATTTCCTGTCTCTCAAAGGAAAAGCCTTACACTAATTATAAACCCTGGCCAACTCATTGAAGGTATGTCCCTGCATTTTACTTTGTCTCACTCCTACTGACATAATTTGAGTTTGGGGGGCAGGCATCTTTCCTTTCCTTGGTAATTGAGTTTGAGATCATTGAATATCACTGGGCAATGAAGATATAGATGGATGAGATAGGTCTTGTCCTTTAATGTTCATGCTCTAGTTGGGAAGAAAAAAATAAAAATTATTAACACTAATAGAGGTAGGAGTGATTAACTTGGTCTTGAGGGGGATAAAATATTGTCTTGGTTACTTTTCTCTCATAGCTGGGATAAAATATCCAACACCCAAAGTTAAGGAAGGAAATATGTATTTAGCTCACAGTCTGCAGAGGTTTCAGTGCATAATGAGCTGGCTCCTAAGTAGGGTGGCACAGGGCAGAGAGCAATAGTTTCCAGCAGTAGAAGACAGAAAAAGCAAAAAAGAGGAAAGCAAGCCTCTTTTCCTTCCTTATATTGTAAACAGACTACTTGCCCTAGGGCAGGAATAGTGCTCACACTATCTCTGTATGCTCCTCTTACACAGGATGAGGATGTTTACAAAGTGAGGACTCTGGCTTCCTTTGGAATCACTTAGTTAAACTTCTAAACTTCTGAAGTCCACACAATGTATCAACCCTTGCAAGTATCTTTTGAGGATAATTCCTAGGAAGAAAGACACTTGAATCAGAGGCAGAGTCTGTGCTTCCTCCTTGCCCCACACATTCTTCTGCTCCATCCCGGTTTCCCATTCTCTTCTATCTGGCTAAGTGCAGAAATCCACCAAGGAGAACAAAAACTTAGATTTCTCCGACGCTAGGAAAGGGTCAGGCAGTTTCAGACAGAGCTGAGTGATAGAAGGTGCTACTACATGAGCCCAGCATTCCACCACCCAAGAAGCTTCAAGGGAACCAGGAGCCCTACCCTGTGTTTAACCTCCTATGATAGAGGTCCAGAGGAAAGGAGGGGCCCTGCAGGTGGGAGCCCCTGTCCTAGATCCCTGGAGGACTTACAGGACTGTGTGGTAACTTAGGAGGCAGTTATAAGCTCTGGATCCCAGGAAAGACACAAGAAACCTGGAACAAAGATTTGGAAAAACCACTGGCTTGTTCTAACTGAGCAGTCTCTGCCTTATGGGCCCCTATTATGGGCTTGATTTCCTCATATCTGTTCTCTGGCAGTCCTGGCAGTCTTTAGCATCCCCAGAGCCCAAAGCACAGACAACCTAGTCATAAATTCTCAGAATAGAGAAGACTCTGGGATGCTAAGAAAAAAGAAAAAAAAGAAGCAAGAGGATTCCTACTGTACCAGGTACCATGTTGTGTATCACACAGATTAATCCTTTAGTCCTCACTGCAACTCTCAACTTCAGCATATTCTTCATAAGGAAGCATACACATTGTTAATAGCATTTATCTGTGATGTGTAAAACAATAGGAGACTTTGCTCAGTTAAGGAGACTTATCAGAATAATTTTTCATCCATAGTAAAATATTTCTAGCACCCTTAATATTATCTAGCTCCTGTGTGTCTGTGTGTGTGCGTGCATGCGCATGCATGTGCTAAGGATCAAACCCCAGAGTCTCACTCGTTAAAAACACCCTCTTACCATTAAGTTCCACTCCCAGACCATTTTTCATGTAAAAGATCAATCATTAGCATTACAGACCTGTCTTCTGTCCACCTTTTCGTTCTTCCGCTGTTGATGTACTGACTTCTCCAAATGGGCAATTTGGAAGATAAATACATTGCATGCAGTTCAGCCTCAAACTCTGCTGTCTATATGGGGGCAGGTTATCCATAGAGAATACTCGTTTCCTTTGCTTTACTCTTCCTTTAGTCTCCAGAGGCCTGCCACATGGGGACATTACACAGTCAGCCCAACCTTTCAGGTAACAAAGATGATGTGTAGCCTTTATTTGCCATTTCTTCCGTCTCATTTCTCAAAGGAAGTAGGGGTAGGGAAGAGAAATGTTAATTTGGGGGCCTCCTTCAAAATCCCAGTAGTGTAGAAAGAACAATGAAACAGGAGATAAATGGCCTGGTTTATAATCCTAAATCTGGCCCTTAGGATTTATGCCCTGGGCAAAGCACTTACCAATTTCCTATCTGACAAATGAGCCTAGGTTCTTAATTATAAGCAATAAAAATGAAGTCTGGTTACTTTAAGCCAAAAAATATATATGTATATGTGTTAGAAGCACTGATAGTTTATAGAATGATAAAAAGCTAAAATTAAAGATTTAGACAGCAACAGAACTAAGGGTAAGAACAGCCTGATCCATATTATGGACAATGCTAAAACAAACCTTCTGGCAAATTCTTTTGGTCTGGATAGAAAAAAGCTAAAATAATCTCCCAAATCATAAAAGTTTCATATATTATGAGTTTGTTTCAGTTTTACTCAGCAGCCCAAGCAGAGGGGCTCTTGGCGTGGTGGCTATCCACCAGCCAATGTCTCGGGGACCCAGACTCCTTCCATCTTGTAGTTCAGTGTGTCTCGGTTTTCAAGGAGTCCTCTTCACTCAGCCAATAGATGAGAAAAGAGAGAGCAAAGACCATATGAGGAAGGTTTGTGCTGGTCAAGCCTAAGTGTTATGCAACGTTTGTCTGAGTTCTCTTGTTCAGAGCTCAAATCACATGGCTGTCCATAACAGCAAGAAAAAGACAGTCCATCTGCATACATCAGTAAGAAGGAAGAGGACTTTGTTGAACATTTGGCAGTCTGTCAGGATGTCACATGGAGAAGATTCAAAGTTCTGAGAAGGATCACTGACTTGCTAATGTTAGGTTATACACTAACCTAATAGCAATATCAGAAAAGAAAAGGAGAATCTCTCACTCTCTTTACTTTGAGATTTATGTTCATGCTCCCAAAACGATCGTGTTAAACTTTTATGTGAGATACTAACATATAAGTCAGTACTAGGTGGTGCCATTTCAGTTTCTTGTTGTTCTGTGGTGCTGAGAATGAAATGTAGGGCCTTCACACTGGGCTAACATCCCCCACTTTTTATGTTCAATTTTGAAAACAGATTTTGCTAAGTCACTAAATTGCCCATACTGGGTTTGGACTTGTGATTCTCCTGCTTCGGCTTCTCCTAAAGTGCAGAGATCATTAGATGTTCCACCATGCCCACCTTTAAGAGAGCACTATGACTCTGTCTTCACCAGTGGATAAATTTGATTATCTGATTAATGGGTATCTGATAAATGAGAGTGGGACTTAAAGAGTGCCAGTTGGGCTAGTTTAGTTTTTGTTGTTGTTTTGTTTCTTGAGACAGGGTCTTGCTATGTAGTTCAGGCTAGTCTCAAACTCATAGTGATCCTCCTGCCTCAGCCTCTTGTATGCTGGATTATAGGAGTACGCCATCATATTTAACTAGCTAGGTCTTTCACTATGAGATCCCCTTCTCCACTTAACAACAAGACAGGTATACCATTTTCCCAGCCAGAAAGCCATACCCTTGGATGCAAAGCAGCCAACTCTGCCAACAAGAAGCCTGTCACCATACACAGCTTCTTGGGCTTTGATCAGAAACATGAGCCAAAATACAACCATTTTCTTACAACTGAAGGGCAAAGCCTTCTGTAAGCCCCAAAGGATGCCATAACTCTCAGAACAACTAATAGACCATGACAATATTAGTGTTGGAAAAGTGTGAGGAGCTTGTGAAAATATAATGTAAGAAAATTCTGATGCAGCAGTAAAACATTTTAAAATGGAAAGAACATTAAAAGACTATGACCTTCAAAAGCTTCCCCCAAGGGCCAACCAAATAGCTCAGTGGATTAAAGCACCTGCAAGCAGGTGCAGGGCCCTGAGGTTCAACCCCCAGGCCTGCCATGCCAGCCCCACCCCCAGGGCACACTGAGATGGCAATTGAGACTGGGTGTGGTGGCAGATGCCTGTAATACCTGTTCTTGGGAGACTGTAAACAGGTGGATCACTACGAGTCCAATCTAGAAGTGAGATCCTGAACACCTTGTAGACCCTTCCTTAAAATAAAAAAATAAAATAAAATAAAAACCTTCTTCCAGACTTGTCACTACTAATAAGTCCTGATAACAGCTCTAACATTTTCATCCAACATTTACTGTCATGCACAGTCCTAAAAGCTAAACTGGTGTGTGGCATTATAGCTCAGTGGTAGAATATTTGCCTCACATGCATGTGACCCTGGGTTTGACCTCCAGGACACCAACCAAAGCAGCAACAGTCCTGTTGGCCCTCTAATAATTTTTTGATTTTTGTTTTCAGGGGTTTTTGTTGTTGTTGTTGTTTTTGTGCAGGGTCTCACCAAACAGCTTGGACTCATAGTGACTCTCCTGACTTCTGCCTCCCTAGTGCTGGGATTATAGGTATGGGCTATCATACCCAGACTCCACTGCTGGCTCAGTGTGCCTGTGGGCAGTGCCAGTGCAGCATTTGGTGCCAGAGATCAAGCCCTGGCCCCTGGGCTTACCTAAGCAAGTGCTTTGTCTACTGAGCTATATCACCTACCCTTCTAATAGTTTTACCAACCAAAAGAATCTGGAACTCTTTTGCAGGATAGCTGATTTCCATAGAACAGGAAAAAAAAATCAATGTGTCTTTGGAATACTTTGCTGTAACAAAAAAAATCAGACAAACTTAAAGATTCATCCACTGGCCAAATGTATTTTATTTTAAGCTATGATAGTTAGAATTAATTAGAACAAGTCATCTCAGTTATTTTCCTCTCATTGCTGGGACAAAATACCTGACACCCAAAATTGAGAAAGGAAAGGTTTATTTAGCTCACAGTTTGTGGAACTTTCAGTCCATACTCAGCTGGGTCCAAGGCAGAGTGGCCCATGGCAGACGGCAGCAGTTCATGGCAGAAAAAGGTAGCAAACATGACAGCAAAACGAAAGCACAGAGGCAGTATCATCTGAGGACAAGCCCCTGTCCTTTCCTGTATTGTCCCAGGAGAGCTGTAGCACTGATACCATGATCCTAGCACTGGATCATGAATTAATCACAAAGCATAAAAGCATTTCCCAGTGACTGCGTGAGGCTTTACAAGACAACCAGATACAAACCATGGCATTCCATCCCTTGCCTCCCAAAGACTCATGTGCATCCCTTTATGCAAAAGGCATCTAGTCCATCTTTAAGAGTTGCCCATGTCCTAACAGTTTCACCACTGTTGAAAAGTCCATCTATGCAAACTCTTAGCTATGAGTCCCTGTACAAGTGAAAAGCTAAACACTTATAACATTCAATGGCACAAGAAAAACATTACCATTCCAAAAAGTACCAACAAGGGAATACAAAGCATTGGGATAAAATCAAGCCCAAAATCCAACAGGGCAAACAGTAAATTCTGTAGTTTCATGTGGAATATCCAAAGCAAATAAATTATGAGCTCCAAGGACCTTACATGCCTCTGCCCCTATGGTACTTCTGGGGGTTGTAGCTCCCATGGCTTCTCTCTTAGGCTTTCTTTGCTCCCTCATGAATTTCTTTAGATGATCCACATTCCCGGCTTTTTCAATCGTTTGGGGTCTTCACTCACTCACAGGTTCACACACTGCCCTCCCAGATGCACACAGCTTGCCATCCCAGGCCTTCTGAAATCTAAGTGGAAGCCCTCCTAACCTCAGAACTCTTGCATTCTGCATGTTCCTATGCCATGTGGATGATTCCAAGGTCTGCAGCCAGCTGGAGCAGTAGCCAGGTTTCTTCTCTCTTAGCTTGTAGGGGTTGAATGCCTGGACTGCTGAGCACTCTAAACCTGATTCTGAGGAGCAAATTCTTTATGCCACCACCACTGTGGAACCTGGTGTGGTCACTGCTACCATTCTGGAACATGACACTCTGTAGCTTTCTCCTCCAAACAAAGTCTTTCACTTTTGCAGTTTTGAAGCCACAGGGGGTAAAGATTTGCTGCTTCTTGTGATGCCCTCAAGACTTCTCTTCTACTCTTCTTTTCCTTTTCAGCAATCAAGATCTTCTCAGCTCTATCCTTGCAATCCACAGCTTTATTACAGCTTCCTTTCTGGACAAACTTGCAACATTGTAAATCATCCTGCTGGGTTCTTTGCTCTTAATTCTCAACATAAATCTGACTAAAAGCCCCCAACTGCCACTGCCTCAACATTGAACTGCCTTAAAATTTCTTTTGCCAGATTAATCAGTCCACCATGCTTAATCTTAGTCTCAGGAAAAATCTCTGGACATGAGCAAAATGCAGACTAACTTTTTGCCAAGCTATAACACTTATCATCTGGATATGGAAATATTTAGGACTACAGCCAATGTAGTCCTTCTTTCCAGAAGAAATCTCTCTAGCCTGGGTTTTACAAACAGAATTTCTATCAGCATTCTAGTCATTTGAGCTCTTTTTATGTATTTCTTTCTCTTTCTTTCTTTTTTTGTTTCTTTCTTTGTAGTGGGTATTGAACTCAGGACCTTGTGCTTGCCAGGCAGGCACTGTGCCCTGAACTATCTCTCTATCCCTTGATTTCTTGATGATGGCCCTTCTCTCTAGAGTGAGATAGAATCTCAGTAGTTTGCATTTCTCTAATGGCCAGAGATGTCGAACATTCTTTTTTCATTTGTTTAACTGGTCATCTGTACTTTTGTGAAGTATCTTTTTATTTCTGTTGCCCATTTTTTGATTGGACCTTTTATTTTGTGAAAACCTAATATTGTTTGAGTTCCTTATATAGTCTAGATTTTAATCCTCTCTCCAAAGTGTGCCCATCAAAACATTTTTCCCCTTCTGCAGGTTCAGAAATCGGATTAAACCCTGATTTTTCAAGGACCCAGGAAAAGGCCCTGATCTCCTGTTTGATACTCTGATGTAAGACTGCAAAGAAAACCTCAGAGGAAAAATTAAAATGAAATCAGGAGCAGGGATGATCAGTGTTTGAGACAGCAAAGACCCTGACACAATCACATTCACAGTATTTATTGGCTGTGCAATCTACAGAATGGAGTGAGAAGGCCACTTGTGGTTGCTGAGGATAAGACCTGACATAGGCTGAGTTTGTAAAGGAGGGAACCAAACATCCTTGCATCAAGAACACAAGAAGTCAGGAATAGGTCATGGTAATGAGTCAAATTATTTTATTCGAAATAAAATAAACTACAATCCTGGGAAAGGAATTTGCAGTAATCATTTGTCTTCAGCTGCCATGTTATCTCATATCAGAGTTTAACAGCCTCAGGGGCCATATCTCTGGTCTCTTTCTTGGCCATTGGTGTGGAGCTGTTGCCAATCCACAGGCCACCTTCAACGCTGTCATGAGTCTTGTAGTAGGCTTCCACCTGACTCCTACTTAAGACAAGCTGATTGTGAGGTTAACTGTTTGCAGCCTGCCCTGCTTACAGCCTGCTCTGGTGTATAATCAACACGACAGCCTCCCACAGAAGATAAGATTCTTCAAATTTTTGAAATGCTCTTAAATGATCTTGGGATATAACAAATGCTTGAAAATATGCTTTGCTAGGTGATGGTTGTAGAGAATTAAAACACTAAATGTAAAAAGGGATGTGCAGGGCTGGGGAGATAGCTCCGTGGCACAAGTGCCTGCCTGGCAAGTGCAAGGTCATGAGTTTGAACCCCGGTCCCGCAAATTTTTTTTTTTTAAAGGGATGTGCAGATAGAACAGACTTAGTAACTGATTTTTTTTTAATGTATTTGATACAGGGTCTCACTATGCAGCTCAGACTTGTAGTGATCCTCCTGCTTTCAGCCTCCCCAGTGCTGGGATTACAGGCATGTGCCACCATGCCCAGTCTCTGTGGATGACTCGGCATGTCCAGGCAGGGCCAGCATGTCTTATGGTGCTTGGGATTGAACCCCAATCCCTGCACTTGCCTAAGCAGGCACTCAGTCCACTAAGCTATCTCACTGGCCCTAGTGACTGAAATTTTTAAATCTTGCTACCTTTCAAATGAGGAAGTTATCTGTATAAAGTAATGGGTTTACTCCCAAAATAAACTGACACAAATGTTACAACTAATAATGACAAGAATAATAATAATCATTAATAATAATAAACTTAAAAGTTAAAACACCTGGAGATGCAGTGCAAAAGGCCCTGGGGTTGGATTTCCAGTACTACATAAAGAAAGAAGGTAAAGAGAAGGAGGAAAAAGCAGAGGAGGAAAGGAAAAAAAAGAACCTAAAATAGAAAGCTCTGTGATGCAAACATAAAAATCAATTCTAAAAACAAATTTTAAATTAATAATATAGGTTACAGCCGGGTGTGGTGGCACACGCCTGTAATCCCAGCACTCGGGAGGCTGAGGCAGAAGGATCAGTGCGAGTTTGAGACCAGCCTGGGCTACAAAAGTGAGCTCAAGGCCAGCCTCGACTGCATAGTGAGACCCTGTCTCAAAAAGAAAAAGAAAAAAATAATAATAATAATAATATCGGTTACTTTAAACAGCAAAACTAGGTCTTATATCCCAACCAAGGATTTGTTGACATAGATTCTGTAACCTCAATATTGATTTAAAATATTTTTTCAAATAACATTGATAACATTCCTGAAATTGCCTTTTGGCCAGAACCGCTATCTTCCAGTAATTTGTCAAAATGACTAATACAAAGGGCAAAAGAAGGGGAACCCAGTATATGTTCTCTAGGCCTTTTAGAAAACATGGTTCCTTTGGCCACATACATGCAAATTTACAAAAAGGTTGATATTGTAGACATCAAGGGAATGGGTACTGTGCAAAAAAAGGAATGCCTCACAAATGTTACCATGGCAGAACAAGATGAGTCTACAATGTTACCCAGCAAGCTGTTGGCATTGTTGTAAACAAGCAAGTTAAGGGCAAGATACTTGCCAAGAGGATTAATGTACGTATTGAACATATTGAACACTCAAAAAGTCACAATAGCTTCCTGAAACGTGTCAAGAAAAATGATCAGAAAAGGTTTTCAACCCAGAAAGGTACCTGGGTTCAACTGAAGCACCAGCCTGCCCTTCCCAGAAAAGCTCACTTTGTGAGGACCAACGGGAAGGAACCAGAGTTGTTGGAACCTACTGTGAAAATACTTAACACATACCATTGAACTGACTTAGATATAAGTATAGTCATTTTATAACCTTTGTATATGTGTATATTTGAGTCATTTGAAGTTTTCAGATGTATCAAGTATAGCCAGGCGTGGTGGTACACACCTATAATCCCACCACTTGGAAGGGTGAAGAAAGAGGATCACTGTGAATTCAAGACTAGCCTGGGCAACAAAGTAAGCTTGAGGCCAGCCTAAACTTCATGGTAAGAATTCGTTTCAAGCCAGGCACGGTGGCTCACGCCTGTAATCCCAGCACTTGGGAGGCTGAGGCAGGAGGATTGCTGCGAGTTCGAGACCAGCCTGGGCTACAAAAGTGAGCTCAAAGCCAGCCTGAACTGCACAGTGAGACCCTGTCTCAAAAAGCCAAAAAAAAAAAAAAGAATCTGTTTCAAAAAGATAAACACACATAAGAAAAGTATCAAAGGTAGTGATTTTAACTACAGTTTAAATCGGTTAAGGGAATGAAGTTAATCAATTATGATTCAAAATTTTGCATTAGAAATATGATTGAGCAAATTGGACATTAAGCCAGAAACAGCAGTTATTTCTCTGTGGGCATGAAAGCTACTCAAACCTGAACTAACCCATGAAAAAAAACTGAGTCAGAAGACATGAGGTAGATAATGTGCTTTTAGTACTCCTTACAATAAAAGGAAATAATAAGTGGGGAAAAATGAAATGGAGGTTGTGACATGAGTTTGGGAGAACATGGTATATGTGTTTCCTGAAAAGAGAGATGCACAGACAATAATCAGTTTATAGTGTGGTGAATCTTACTCAAAAGTATCTGGGGAAATAGATGTATCTTGAACATACACTCACAAGTGAAAAAAACAGACCTACATGTGTAGTTTCCCTAACGTAAGAACTCTAAAGAAAAAATAAAAATGGAAGGGCATAATACAGCCAAATGGAAATCAAAGACTTATGGATTAAACAATGAAGTGACTGGAAGCAGAAAAGGGAGGAAACATAGCAGGAGCAAAACCATGCACTTATGTACACAGGATGAATCAGATATTGGTCCTAAGAACCTTCAAAAGGCTTTTCACATTGATGATAGCAACGCGCAACACTAAGACTATGCTT
>PVJA010028738.1:0-2500 GCA_004027025.1 Myocastor coypus | reverse complement strand
TGGCTAGGATCTAAGCATATCCCTCAGGCCCACATAACTGGTAGAACAATCAACAAATCCATTTGCAAGGGATTTCTGACAGAAAAATGATGTCAAGGGACAAATAAACCAGTAGCCCTAGCCAAGTCAATAACTTTGAAGACAGAGGAGAGGAGATGGAAAGGAATATAGTGGATGCCACTTAGATTTGATTTAGCCCCAACTCAGAAGGAGCCGTGGCTAGGTATAGGGAAGGAAAAGGAACAGAGAAGCAGTAAGGGAGAGGAAGCAGGGAGGAGCAATAATCAAAATAAAAGTTTTACTAAAATTTCTAAGGGCCACTAACACTCTTATCGAGTGTGACCCTAGAGGGCAGGAGATCATCTCTTCACTTTACTATAAATAATCTAGAGGTCCATATAATTAGAGAAAGAGCCAAAGAAATGGCCACAAGCAAATCAGAAAACATATGGCTCAAGGGGAGCATGGTGCTGCACACCTGGAATCCCAGGACTGAGGAAGTTGAGGCAGGAGGATCATTGTAAGTTCAAGGCCAGCCTGAGCTATACAGAAAGGCTCTGTCTCAAAAAACAAGGGAGGAATCAGAGATATTAGCAGGTTCTCCAAATTCTACAATGTATTATAGATTATAATTTGGACCTTAACATTGTATGCATCTAATTCCATTTCTTTTTTCATTTCTACTTGCACCTCTCCTATTTAGTTCTAATAAGGACACCTGCAGTGGACCCAAGCGGCCAATGCGCAGTCTCCTGCTCCACTTGCCTTAGGACCTGAAGTTGATTCTAGAATCCCCAGGTTCCCCACTGTTGCTCCTAAGATTTTTATTTAAAACTTACTTTATCATAATTTATTAGACCCTACCTGCTCTTATTTCTAGAATATACCCATCCACTCACTGGTCTCCAATATGCTCAAAAATTAGCTTGGATATCCAGGGGGTAGCACAGGTGTAAAGCTGGGATGACACAAAGGAGACTGTGTGACCCCTGCACAATGATGCCACACAAATGAGTGCAAATTGCTTTCACATTTGCTTCTGGCCTGGCCTGCCATTTTCCTGTCTACCACAGGTCCCACCATGTTTCAGCCCCTCATGAGCGTTTGTTTTCTCCATCCATGCCTTTGGTAGGCCTGATGCTGCTCAGCTTCCAAGATAGATGACTGTCGGACATTTCTATCACCCTGATTTCAGTTTATCTACCTGTTCACTTTTCATTTTCAATAAGCTTTTGCCCATTCCACTAGTTTCCCATTCGATGACCGTATTTGAATCTTTTGATCACTTAAAATTGCACCACTTTTGAAATCATATACTCAGTGTTTAGACATCTCACTTTCTGACTATAGCCTTCTATCTTATTTTTTCATTCAGTTTCTCTGTCTGAAGATGCCCTTCTAAAGCCAGGTGTGGTGACAAACACCTGTAACCATGACACTTAGGAGCTAAAGCACAAAGATCACTGCAAGTTTGAGACCATCTTGGACTGCATAGTTAAAAAAAAAAAAAAAAAAAAGGATAACCGATTTTATAAAGACTCCTGATTCCTTGAATAATCTACTTTCATTGCCTTTATTAGCCTCCTTTTTATGTATTTAGTACAGGATCTACAGGGTCTCACTATGGAGCTAGTGATGCTCCTGTTTTCAGTCTCCCAAGTGCTGGGACATACATAGGAGGAAGACTTTCTCTAACCACTACCAACTCTGTTGCCGGAGCCATTCACCCCTCAGAACATCTTTCATCCACTCCTCAACCCATGGGTCCCTGGCTCCTGCCTTCTAAAGAGAACACTTCCAATAAACCCTTGGATGACTTTGTTGCTAGGTCTTGTGAATACTTCAGACCTTTTTCATCATTTAAGGGCACTGCTGTTGTCAGTCTGCTCTCATCCTCTCTACTTGATGTTATGACATTGTATTCTTCTGGTTTTCCTCATGCTACTTCACTCATTTTTTTAATTCCCTCTCCTCTTCCTCCTTCCCCTTCTTCTTTTTCAGCATACTGGAAAGTGAACTAGAGTCTGCCCTGAGCTACATGCCAATCCATATTTTGTATCTCATTTTGACACAAGGTCTTGCTAAGTTGCTAAATTACCCTAACTTGCAGTCCTCCTGCCTCAGCCTCCCAGAGTGCTTGGACTCCAGGTATGTGCCACCATGCCAGGCTCTTGGTCTCTTTTATGTCCCTGTTTCTACACTAACTCTTTGTCAGTATTTCTCAAGTCTTCTCCCTTTGATCCCATCTTCACCTCACCCTGGGGCACATTTATCATCTATTCTATGGCTGTGATAGATTCTGTATGATGACTCACAAAGCTCTTTTTCCCAGTTATTTCCTCTACACTGTTTATCCAAGTGCCTGTTAAATATTTCCCTAGGAGTTTTCCACAGCACTTCCAATTCTAAGCATATCTAAAAGTGAATCTACTCTTTAGCCAGGCGTGGTGGCTCACGCCTGTAATCCCAGCACTTGGGAGGCTGAGGCAGGAGGATCGTT
>PVJA010028737.1:0-27459 GCA_004027025.1 Myocastor coypus | reverse complement strand
CTGCATTCTTTTAAAAGAAGAGACTATGTATTAAGCTCAAAGATGTATAGAGGCTGTTAATGCTGAAAGACTTTTAAAAATTATTCCAGCATTTTAAATTAGACATCCTGTAAACAAATAAGTCACATTACTGCAAGTGCCTCATGAAAGAAATATGCCTGGTATGTGGATAGGAATTCCTCCGTATAGTAATCCCATATTTTATGCATTCAATCTATAATGTATTACTCTATTTTGATTTAAAGTTGAGAATACCACAGAATGCTTATCTTCTAAGATTCCACCAAAACAGCTTTTGTTGGTAATAGTGGCTTTTGGAAAGGATTCAGAAAAGCAATAACATTTGCATTGGTTTCTCTCAAAATAAGTAGGCTGTAAGTGAATTCTTGCATAGCATTGGTATACCAGGAAGTAATTATTGGACTGTTTATGTTGCTAGTAGCATAAATTATTTTATTGTAAAGATCAGGAATTCAGATTAAGAAAGATATATAGTGCTATGGCATATGTTTAGAGAAAATTATCTGGTCCTGATATTTTATACTTCAACTTAAAACATGTTTTTGGTAATAATTATTTTGAATTTAAATATACTGCTGTGTTTTAAAATAGATAAATCTAGTCTTTCTTAATCAGAGTGTAATGTCTGATTTTTACTAATTGTAATCAATTATGGTTTGTTCTACTTTAGGAATAGATTTTTCAGTTTAAAAATTAGTTAATATAACATGTCAATACAAAAACGATTAATAATTCTTCAATATATGAAATACATTGTAATTTAAGTAGTCCGAATGCACAAGTGTTTTTAAGGAAAGATGTAGCAACTGATAATAGCTAACGATATCAACACAAAAGTCAATAAAGTGACTTACATCAAGTTAAAAAGATGTCTAATAACAAAAAAAATGGGATTACAAAATTGTTGTCTCTTTTTTAAAAGTTTTTATAATTTTTGCCAAGTTATATGAATATAACTGATAATCTGAACAACTAACTTGCAGATAACAATGTCAAATATAATAACTATTGTTAAATTCCTATCTTTTTAGCGACTTTAATATTCCTGATGGTTTTTCGTTTTTTACTATTTTTGTATTCTTTTTTAAAAAAGAACATGAAAAAAAATTATTCAAATATACTTTAAAGACAACATTAATATCTAGAATATAGAAAATATCAAAATATTAAGCACCACATAAATAAGCAATCCACTCAAATAATTAGTAAAGGAACTGAGGAAACCCTTCTCTAAAGTACAGGTATACTTTTTGTTTTATTTACTTTTTACTCATTGCTGGGACAAATAACATAAACACCCAAGAAGAAGGAAGGAAAGGTTTATCTTGCTCACAGTTTTCAGGGGTTTCAGTCCATATTTGGCTGGCCCAAGGCCTAGTGGAACAGGGCAGAGAGCATCCAGTTCATGGCGCCAGAACAGCAACAATTATGACAGAGGCAACAGAACAACCAGGGGAGTAGAAGGCAACAGGTCTATTATGTCTCTCTGTCTCTCTTTATTTTACATTCAGACTCTCCTCCTCAGGCTGTGTGCCTTAGGCTACACACTTAATCCCAGAAGTATTTAAAACACATAATCCCAGGGATCATGGATCATGTCTTAAACTCTAGATCAGTACTAAAATACATAAGCCCAGTGACTCATGAATCAAGTCTCAATCTATAGAAGCTCCATGACTGCATGAGAGTTTGGGGAGACAACTAGCCATAAACCATAACACTTTTACATGGAAAGGATGTTCAAAATCTTCAGTCAATAAGGAGCTGCAAATCAAAAGTATATTGATTCCATCTCCCGCTAATCAAAAGTTATCAAGACTGTAAAAATAATCACTGCTGGTGAGAATGCAATGTAAAAGGTACCCTTGTGCACTATGACAGTGTAAGGGAGGGGAGACATTTTGGAAATCAGTAATATCCTCAAAAAGTCAAAATATGTGCTGAAAGGTATAATTCAGTGGCATAATCTCCTGGCTAACAAGCACAAGTTCTTAAGTTTGATCCCCAGTACAGAAAAAAAAAATTGTCTAATTACTACATGACCTTTCTATACCATTCCTCTATACATATCCAAAGAACCAATGTAGGCATTCTAAACCAAGAAGTAAGTCACTAAATGCTTACCACTCAGGACTAAATAATGACAATTTGACCTATATATGAAGTTGAGATACTCATCATTTATAGAAATAAAATTATTCATTTGCAGGAAAATGGATAAAACTTTATGATCTCACGCTGAACAAAGTAAGTCAGGCTTATAAAGATATATTTCATACATTTTGTATGTTACACACACACACAAACATACACACACACATACACACAAACACACACACACACACGATGACATGAGTGTAGAAGTGACTATGTAAGAAACCAGGAAGGAGAGCCGAGAAAGGGGAAATGGTAAGGAAGAGTAGAGAGAGGGAGGCTATGACCCAAATTTATGCATAATTAAGTATGTGACAATGAAAATGGGAAACTAGTAATAATTTCTCTGCAGAAATATAAATATGTATTGTCATGAAATAAGACTAGTTCATATTTTCTATCAGGATTCAAAATATGCATAGTGTTATAACCCTACTTTTAGAAAATTTTCAGTCAGTTATACCAAATATAGATGCAGAGTATGATAGGTAAAGTACACTAGAGTTTTGGTCTTGAATCCGGAAGGATTAACCATGGTTTCTAAATGAATGTCTGAATAATGTTATTCTTAGTTCATTTTAAATTTATCATTCCATATCATTTATTAAATATGAAAAACATAGATTTTAGAGCATAATTCCCTCAGGGTTATATTAAAAAAATGAAATACTACTAAACATGACACAGAAACAAAATGAAATTTGAATCATTTGCATTGATCTATTGATTGATTGCTTTAGGCTACCATATCTTAGCATGCAATTACCTACTTGAGCAGTAGTACCATTTAGTCTTTCTCACTGGAGCTTTGTAATGCATATTTCTTATCTAAGAGATCTTGACTATACTTCCCTTATGGATTTCTGATCATAACCATATATGTCATCCAGGTCTTACACATGCACAGTTACACACACACAAACACATTCAAAAAATATCTAGGAATTTCAGCAAGATTACTTTGCATGTGTATGTCAACTGGGAGAGAATGGAGGTTTTTTTTTTAAATAATGACTTTTCCACAGATTTTGAATTTAGTTCACCTTGCCATTCAGTTACATTATTTATGTTGCCTTTCAATAAAAAATAAAACCTATAAATATAATTTGTGGTTAAAAGTCTACTTTCAGTAGATAGAAGGAATTATTTAGTTTACTCTGATTAAAATATATGAGTGAAAGCAAATCAAACTATAAATATCAATAGGAAATAATTTGCAAATTTACCAATGAGCCTGTATCATCCCTATGTATTCTTAGGAAACCAGTGGGGATAGGACACACATGTTCTTAGGTTTTCAGCTTCTACTTGTGGATTAAAAAACAACAACAACAACGGCGATCAGAAATCTTAGTTATTTTGGAAGAAAAGGGCTCATGTAATTTTCAAAGTAATGCAAAAAAAAAAAAAAGATTTTTAGATATTTCACAAGTTCATACTAACGTAGCAAAGAAGAACAAAAGGGTAAGAAAAGATAAGAAGAAAAATAAAAAAGTGTGACAAATACGTTTAAATATATAAAGATGTAAAATACAAACAGATCAACTAACATTGCACTACTTTGGCTAAGTGAGCAAAAATCAAGAGAGGCTAACCAAATAGTTTAGTGAATTAAAGCTCCTGCAAGCTGGGGCAGAAGTCGAGGGTTCGATCCCCTAGGGCATGCAGTTCAGCCCCACCTACGTGGTGTGCTAAGACAGATTGAGACTGCGTATGGTGGTATGTACCTGTTATTCCAGCTTTTCTGGGCTATAAACAGGATATCACTACAAATCTGATTTAGTAGTGAGACCCTGAAAATCCTGTAGACTCTCCACCCCCAAAAGAAAGTGAATAACTGAAAATGAAGAGAGAGAGGACACAACTAAACAAACTCAATAAAAACTCAAGTGATCTGAAATTATAACCATAAATATTCGTTTTTAACTTAGGCAGAACTACTTACACATGATTAAGAAAATCATGACTAACTCACTAAATCTTTCTAGAATAACACATCTTTCTACAGCGAAAATATTATTCAATTTGGACCTTTACAGCCTTCACAAAAGTCAGCTTCATGAATTAAAAAGTAAAATAAAATTATTTATTTAAAATGCAATACAGGTAAATACTAGAATTTAATAATATATGTGACAAAATTTACAGTAATTTAAGGAAATTGAAAATATTTGACCGTATTTAAACTAAAGCAAAAATAAAATGAAAGAAAAATAGCCTCAAGCCTAGAAGAAACTACTGGGGAGATAAGGAAATAGAGTATAGAAAGCAAGGTACATGTGTAGTCAGGCATGGTGATGCTTGTCTCTAATCCCAGCACACAGAAGTCACAGACAAACCTTGTCTATGTCTACACAGAGAAACCTTGTCTGGGGAAAAACAGAAGCATGTTTGTGAACTAAAAAGTAAATCGTAAAACAGTAGTAGTGACAATAAAT
The DNA here is from genome assembly GCA_004027025.1 of Myocastor coypus. Taxonomy (NCBI): domain Eukaryota; kingdom Metazoa; phylum Chordata; class Mammalia; order Rodentia; family Myocastoridae; genus Myocastor; species Myocastor coypus. Next base: position 22,846 of record PVJA010028737.1, on the reverse strand, counting down.
GGAAAGAATTAAAAACAACATTACACTAAAGATGCAGTAAATGACTAGCAAACATAAGAAAAATGATAGTAATAAGGTCTAAAATTAATATTCTACGCTGCTTAGACATATTCTTAAAGAAAGAAGGTTCTCTGACTGAGCGATAATTCCCATTGGTTCTGTTTTGGCGTCCTCCTAGGTATGCAACTCTTGTTAACCAACAGAGTACAGGAGCACAGAGTACAGAGCACATTATTTTTATCTGCCCAAGAGTAGCAAAGTTTCAGTTTCTCACTCATCCTTGGAAATACAGAAAGCATTCTACCACACCCTTCCCCAGAGGAGGCAAAGAGAACTAGGCTTACTTTCCTAAAAATAAATTATTCATTTTGAAGAGAAAAGTAAACAAACAAACAAACAATGAAACTGTTTCAAAACAGGTTAGTAGGACAGTTACAATAATTAGTACATGTATATTTTTCTCTTCATAGTAGCTATTTAGAGGACAAGATGCAGACATGGTATCTTATCTAACCAGTATTAGTACAGTTTTCTTCTCATTCAACTAATAGAAGGTAGCTGTAAATCTATCATAACTATTTCATATATATATATATATATATATATATATACATATATATATATAAAATCGTACTTCATTTATATTCCCATTGTTTGACTTATTTTGTCAGGGATGGGTGTTCCATTGCTATAAGAGAAGCTGCATATAGAGAAATCTTTAAAGGTTTCTTTTAGGGGCCGGGGAGATAGCTCCATCGCACAAGTTCCTGCCTAGCAAGTGCAAGGTCATGAATTCAAACCCCAGTCTTGACAAAAACAAAACAAAACGAAAAAACCTTTTCATACTTGATGCCAGTTCAAATATTTTAGATACTTGAGTTCCAATTCAACAAAATAACCCAATATAGTTCAATACTCCATATTAATAGTGGGTCATCAGCAGAACTGACAAATGTCAGAAGTTGTTCACTTGAGCTTTTTACAGCTCAGCATATTAATATGGCTTTACTTGCTATACCTCATGGTTATACTTCTCTGCGCGATGGTTAAGTCCAAGTTAAAGAAAGACTTATATAAGTAAAAGTGTAACTTTTGTATTTGGAAATGCAAGTTAAATGTCCCCAGGATTTACCATGAGCCCATGTGAAATATTTTGCAGAACTTTTGTCAGTGTCAGATATCTGGATGAGTCATGGCCATTGTTTGAGCAATTTGCTCTCTGTGAAAGCCTGAGAGAATGTGTTCTTTCTATGTGACTCTCCTTAGGTATGCAATATATCACTCTCCTCAGTGACCCATAATCTCTTTGTTCAGAAAATTTGGGACACCACTGAGTTACAAGTGTCACAGCATATGTTCTCTTATGTCCTGAGTACTCCCTGAAATTGAAGGGCTAGAGTCAACATTCTAGGTATGCTTCTTGCCTCTCTTTTTCTCTAATTTTTGTCTGCCAACTATAGTTCTTAAATATCCAGAAGAGAAGCCTGTTACTATTATTATCCTGTGACAGAGACAGTTGAGCTTAACATCATTATTTTTCTGAATATTGAACGCCTTAGACATAATATGGAATTGCTATTTTTGAACCATGAATATTTTAAACTTTAAATACCTGTAGAATGTGAAACAAAAACAATTACACATTTTACACAGATATTTAGATATCAAAAGCCATATATGAAATTTTAGCATGATAATCCTATGACTATTTTGTCTTTTATTTTATTATCTTTATTTCTTTACAACATTTACTTTAAAAAGAGTATAGCAATAATTAATATGACATTAGAAGCAGTACGCATTTAGAAGACTTGCTGCTAGATAGGAATAACTAACACTGTGAAGAAGGACACACTCCCTAAATTGTTACACAGATTTAATTCAATATCTATCAAAACACCACTAACATACCTCACAGACTTAGAGAAATCATTCATAAAATTTATTCAAAACCAAAAAAAACCTAAAATAGCAAAGGCAATCCTGAGAAACAAAGATAAAGCAGGAGGGACTATAATTCTTGACTTGAAATTATACTACAAAGCAATAGTAATAAAGTCAGCATGGTGTTGGCAAAAAAAAGACCTGAGGATCAATGGAATAAATTAAAAGGCACAGATGCAACTACAAACACACTCAACCATCTTATTTTTTTAAACACTTTCTTTTTTATTATTTTATTTAATTTTATTTATTTATTTTTTTCTTGTTTCAGAACCTTTGTTTGTTTATTCACTCATTTTTATGGCCGGCTCAGCCCACCCCAAGGGCAGGGCTGGCGCAGCATGTGGTGCCGGGGATCGAACTGCGGTCCCTGAAGCCGCCCAAGCTTTCCAAAGCAGCCACTTTAGACCACTGAGCCATCCCGCCGGGTCCCCCATCTTATTTTTGATAAAGGGGCCAAACATGTTTACTGGAAGAAAGATAACCTCTTTTAACAAATGGTGCTGGATAAAGTGGCTCTCTACATGCCAAAATCTAAAACTTGACCCTGATTTCTCACCATGCAAACTAAAGTCAAAATGGATTAAAGATTTAAAAATTAAAACAGACAAACTAAATCTCCTGGAAGAGAAACTAGGCAGGAATCTTGAAGACGTAGGAGTAGGCAAACACTTCACGAATAAAAATAAAAGTGCAGGACAAATACTTGAAAGAATCAACACCTAGGACTTCCTCATACTGAAAAGTTTTTGTACATCAAAAGAAATTACCGTAGCCGGGCGTGGTGGCGCATGCCTGTAATCCCAGCACTCCGGAGGCGGAGGCAGGACGATCCCTGCAAGTTCGAGACCAGCCTGGGCTACAAAAGCGAGCTCAAAGCCAGCCTCAACTGCATAGCGAGACCCTATCTCAAAAAGAAAAAAAAGAAAGAAAGAAAGAAATTACCAACAGACTGAAAAGGCAACCCACAAATTTGGAAAAAAAAAATCATAAATAATAAGCACTTAGACAAAGGTCTTCTATCTATAATTTATAAAGAACTAAAGAACATTAGAACCCAAAATTTGACGACCCAACCTAAAAATGGGCAGCTGAGATGAACATGCATTTCTCAGAGGAAGAAATACAATAAGAAACATATATATATATATCTGGAAAAAATGTTCCACATCACTAGCCATCCATGAAATGCAAGTTAAAAAAAAAACTGAGATGTAATTTCATTCCAGAAATAATGGCTATCATAATCAACCAACAAAAAAGGTTAGAGAATCTGTGAGGCAACAAACTTCATTTTTATGCTTGTATTTTTCTCTCTCTTCACAAGTTTCACCCTGTTATGTCCCTGAGCAGCAAGTAGCTTTCCTTCTCCCAGAATGGAAGTACATAATAATCTATTATTCTTGACCTCATCAATCCGGTATCTGATTACCCTAAAATCCTAGAATGGTGTTTTTCCATTTCCTAGATGGTAGAATACACTCACTGAGGGTAAGATATGATGGTTGCAATACCCTCTAATATCACATTAAATAAACTACCAACTACTCACATAAATGAGAAAAATTACACAATAAGAAGTTTAAGTTAGGTAGGTGAAAACTCAGAATTTCCTTTGATGTGGAAGGAAAGATTTTCAAAGATTTAGCAGTTGTCCATGTGTTGGGGTGTGCTGTAGCATAAGGGATACTCATGTAATGTGCACTGGTAGGTACAGTGGACACTTACAATGCTGCTCCTCTGCCCTGTAATAAACACCTGTCAAGCTTTTGTATTTTTGCTAATGTTAAAAGTTTTGGTGTGCTTTATATAAAATGATTCCAGAAGTAATATGATACAAGGGATTGGTAAAAAGAAGCTTGTTAAAATAAAGAATAAAAACATGATCATAATTTTTATTTACAATTATAGATGGATTTTAGAAAGATCAAAAAACAGAGAAATGTACTTCACAAGTAGAGTTGCGAGTACTGAATTTAGTGTTCTTTCTTTATATATAAGTGAAAATTCCGAGAATTTAATGAGAAGAATTTAGAAAATTACCTTTGATTTTTGACCACAAAAAGAAACAGGAAAATAACTGCAAACGTTTAAAAACAACAACAATACAAAGGACTTCAGAATCAATGTGTCAGGCTTGCGTTGAAGACAGAAGAATAGTTTAAAACAGACTAGCGCTCCCTATAATCTATACAGTGTGTGAATAGGGAGTGAATCAAAGAGAATTTTCAATGGGTTTTCAGCCTCTCTTCCACGAAAATTTGGCAATGTCATTGTGCTATACATTGGATATATTTCTTAGCTCTTTAAATAGAATTACAGGAAGATGCCTGTTCAGTATCTCCAAAATGTAATTGTTCTATATTTAAGTGACTTGGTGTTACAATTTATTTTATTTTCTTTTTAGTAAATGTTCCATCTAAATGCTTTGCTAGAGATGATGAAACCCCAAACAGGTATTTGACCTTGATGAAAACCAAAGAGTCAGCCAGAGTAGACAGTGCTGCTTTAACCCAACTGTGTCTTTATTTGTGCAAGTTCAGGTAAAACAGTGATACAGAGAGAAAGGTGCCACAGCATTTTCAAACCTCCTGATTATCTGCTGAGAAGAGCCTGGAGATAACTTCCCACCTCTCTACCTCCAACTATTACATCTACAGAAATGTGACTTAAAAGGTGTAAAAAGGTTAAAACGCTTTATGAGCAGTGGGTTGAATTTTAACAGTGTCATTAGGCCATGGTGTGTGACTTATTGGTACTTTTAATTGGGCATTATAAAAAATCAAAAGTTAATAAAAGTGTTAGTTAGGTGATAACTTCATCCAAAGAAGGTCAAATGAAAGACTATAGCAAATTGACTGGCTAATTGTTCTCATTAAGGATACAGGTTATCTTAAATTTGTGTTATTAATATGACCTTCAAGGAAAAAAATGTCCTGGATGTCACATTTCCACATCATCTCCCTGCCTCTCCCCTCTCTTTATAGTTAGGTAGGTAGATAGATAGATAGATAGATAGATGATAGATAGACATAGAGATATAGATGTATATAATAACATATATATTATTTGCATATGTGTATATGTACAAATACTTTTTTAAATGTCAAATTAATGTTTACATATTTGAATATTTATGTACAACTTTAAACAAGTGTAGAACTGAAGACACATAGATTAAAAAATCACAATTAATAGCCATAAAATGCACATCAAAATACACTGTTCCTTATTTTAAGCAAAGAACCTCTTTAATATGGATATAAACTTGTATATCAGCCATGGTTTTACCACAGGAATAGACATAACACAAGATACACAAACATTTAGGATGCACAAGGTTGGCTTACAATGGGTGGCCAAGTCAGATGAGCAAGCACGCGGAGAGCCATGGCTACATAGCTGATTCTGAAGGGTTCAGTGCAAGGTCTGCAGCTCACTGCAGTGCCCATGTAAGTCTCTACCAGGAGGCCAATGGGTTTGCAACAGAAGGCTGATGATTCTACAGTGGAATGCTGAAGGTTCTAAAGTAGAAGCCTGGGAATCTGAGCTAGAAGTCAGGAGATGACATTCAAGCTGCAGGCAAAGCTTGGAGTTCCTGGGAAGAAGGCACCCTCCATTCCTCCTCATTTCCCTTTTATGTCAGTTAAGTGATGAGCCACCCTTGGGTGTAGAATTGCTGAGCCAATTCAGTTAAGCTTTTACTCTTCTTGAGCTGACCCAATTGACCAGCCACTACAACTTGGATGAATATGTTTGTGAGAGTCAAAATGTTGAGCTTTGATGTGCGCTGTTAATGAGAGGTATTTTGTGAGTACTTCAGAAAAAAAAAAAAAAAAAAAAAGCAATCAACGTTAATTCTAAATTAAATTATCTTTCTCTGGGAAAAAGAGTTATCTCTTTTTAAAATCTGTGATAAGATGACAAGGCATGATGCTGGGACAAATAATATTTGTACAAATCTATCTTTATCTTGTAGTCAAGATGAGCTGTTAGTTATAAAGATGAGCAATACCTTTTGTGGTATTATTACAAAAATGATGGGTATTAAATTAGGAGATCCTGTATTATTTACTGCCCTTGTCTCTCTAAAACAATTTGTTAAGGAGGATTGAGTTAACTTTCATTTAATTCTTTTCTGTAGACACAATAGCAAAATCTGAAATCTTACTACATATAATATTCAATTACTGGGGCTGGGGAAATAGCTCTGCGGCACAAGTGCCTGCCTAGCAAATGCAAGGTTGTGAGTTCAAACCCTGGTCCTGTCAAAAAATAAATCCAGTCACTATTCTGCATCATTATTTAATATAAATTCAATTCACTGTTACAAAGTAAGTCATGTTAGCCTTATTTTATATAGAAAAAATGGAGTTAGCTCAAAAATTTTAACATTGAATCTAAATTCTCAAACTCGAATCCCAATCTAAACATAAATATAAGTATTTCTCTGGCAAAAGAAGTTAATTAGATGAATTGTGGAATAATGTGTAGTTTAAAATGGTTAAATGTTTGTCTTTTGGCTATGTAAAGTTGTAACTGATTGTTATAATTTAAATTAGTGGTGAATATTGGAGCCTGTTGTAAAATAAGACATTATTTTTTTTTATTATGGTAAAAAAAAGAAAAAAAACTTAACATAACATTTAAGGGCCAGGTGAGATAGCTCAGAAGACTAAGTGCCTGCTTAGGCAAGTACATTGAGCTGGCCACCAAGACTGGGTGATGTGATGTACCCCTGTAATCCCAGTGCTGAGGAGGCTTAAAATAGGAGGATCACTATGAGTCTGAGTTGCATAGTGAGAACCTGTACCAAATGAATAAATAAATAAACAAACAAATAGCATTTACCATCTCAGCTGATTGTAGCTGTAAAGCTCATAATGTTAAGTATATTTATGGTTTTTCAGTTGTTATGTTTTACTAGATAAATTAGATAGAAATTAATGTATAAGAGCTGTTTCAACAGCTCAGCAGACTAAGAATTTGGTTATGTAAGTGCAGGGGTCGGTGTTCGATCCCTGGTACCTCATGCTGTGATAGTTGTGCCCTTGGGCATGCTGAGCTGGTGATACTGTCTGGGCATGGTGGTGCATGACTATAATCCTAGCAAAAGGTGGCAGAAAATAGTAGGATCACTATGACTCTGAGCCATTTAGTGAGACCCTAGCAAAAAAAAAAAAAATAATAATAATGTATAGTCAGAAAGGGGCTGGATCCAAGGAAGTCAATAGAAAACACATACATCAGAATTCTCACTAGACATGCATCGAAGGCCAGGCTTCAAGATAAAGATGCGATGACCAGGCCTATAAACCTCCCTTAATGGATAGGCACAACTGTACTACAATTGGGATCACCTCATCTGATGTAGTCCAGATAGATGTCAGCTGCTGAGGAGGGTGACCTGAGCATCTGGACCAAAAATGTTCTTGTTCTTCCCATGTTCCCTTGCTATGTGATCTGCTTCCCATTATTACCTAAGCAGCTATATGTACAATCTTATTAGTTATTTACATTTTGATTCCCATTGTATTTCTTGATGATTTTGTATACACCTCATGATTTCACTGTAGAAAACTTGCTGAGCGAGATGGCATTTGTCCCCTTCTGCCTCTCAAGATCTATCTCTCTTAGCAAGTCTTCCATGTTCTTAGTGCTTATGTTCCTTAGAATTATTTCTTCAGTTTCTAGGGACAGGAACTCCTGTATCTGACATCTAGCAAGTTGGAAGGCATATCTTTCTTGTATGACTAGTATATGTTTGCACTATATAGTGATTACATTCTTCATGGAAACTCTTTAAAATTATTCAGTGTTGCATGGCACATTCAGAACATAATCTCTTTCAGCAACCAGAATATGTAAATTGCATTAGTGCTCCAAATGAACCTCACCAAACAAAAGGGGGGGAGTCCTAACTTTTTTTAAAAATACATTCATTTAAATCTACTGAAGGCATTGAAAGCTTTGAAAGCCAGAAATTGAGGAGATAATATTGAAATCTAATTCAAAACAATGAAACCACTGTGGCAGAGAATTCCCTTGGGGATATTTTAGCTTTTCAGGAAAAGAGGCTGACTCTATTTATGAAGGAAATGCTCTATAAGTAATTTCATAGAAAATAAAAATAGAATTTGAACGTAGGGCTTAGGAAAAATGAGAATTCTCATAAATGGATAATTTTGTACTGACGAATGGGGAAGACTAAGGGTGAATAGAAAGCATTCTGTCCATTTAGATTCATTGCAAACTTTGGAATTTATTTTAATAATTATAATTGTTAATGTTACCTACAGGCTAAGATGCAAATTAAAGTAATCTGTTGAGGATAACATTAGATTAGGTCTCATGCTGTGTTTTTAGCTTTCATTATTTTTTTCCAGCAATCAGGCAAAAGGAATACTAATTAGAAATTAGAAAAGAAGGAGGGTGAAAGGGGAGAGTGGGATTGATTATTGCACATTTCAGCACATATTGAAATTTTACAGTAAGCCACATATATATGTATAGTTCATACTTTTAAAAGTTAAAACCAAAAAGAAAACAAGAAAATAACTAAAATTAGAAAAAAAGTTACTGAATTCCAGATAATCCAATTATAATATGCAGAATTTAACTATGCTTAGTGTGTAAGGAGGAAAACACAAAACATTCCTTGCATTGGAAATCAATACTTTAATAAACAGTTTCAGAAAGAATCAAGTGCAAACTCTAAACCTATATAAAGAATTTTACCATGAATTTATAGTTAAATTGATGAAATGCATGAAAATTAAATAAGAGAAAAGTAAAACATGAAGTTTAAAGTACAGATACTGTATATGATGGAATGGTAAATACATTATATATAATATAAATAATTATATTATATGAGTATATGTTCTGTATATATTCATGAATACATATACATTTATACATCACCATGATTTTGATATCTAAGTTCTTATCATTCAGTGAGAAACAGAGACAAAGAGAAAGAGACGAGACATAGCGAGAAACGGGCTCCTATGAATAGATCAGAACTCTGTGAAGCTGAATGCAGCCTGTCAATTCAAGAAAGAGCTGATGTTGCGATCTTGAATCTAAAATCTACAAAGCAAGCCAAAAAGACAGATAATTAGGCACCCTTTCTATGTGCTTGTGTTGATGCAAAATTTATTCTTCAGGAAATCCATTTTGCTCTTAAAATCTTAAACTAATTGAACAAGGCTAAGCACACTATCGAGGATATGCCAACATTAGCTGAAGTCTGAACCCTATAATGTGAATAACTTTTTAAAAACGTGTATAAATTAGAGTGTTCCATGGCCTGATTAAGGCAACATGTATATATGATTATCATTAGTGATATGAACCAGAATATAAATATGATACATATGATTATAAATATAGATATATATGGTATATCTAAATACATATGTAGTCTTATGTTGAACTGATTTCACATAAAGAAAATTAAAAGTATTATATGTAGGAAAATATTGAAATATTTGATTATAAATATGATATATGAGGGTACAACCTGAAAAAAATTAAAAGTCACAAACATTATATATTTAAAACTAAAAGGTAGAATTTAAAAAGGCAAATTCCACCTAAAATAGATCTACCAAGTAAGCCAGCATTTGTACTGTTTGGTACGTATATACAAATAAAACAAAGCCAGTATTTAAAAGAGACATCCACACTCTCATGTTTAAAGCTGAGCTACTCAGGTTAGTCAAATGAAAAACTAACAAATTTTTTGGAGTAATGAATAGATAAAGAATATGTGGCCCATATGTGTAATAAAATATTACTCAACCTTAAAAATGAAGGAAATTCTATCATATCTGAGAATATGATTAGAAATGGAAATCCGTTTATATTACAGAAAGACAAGCACTGCACTTTTTCCCTCAGACAGACACTCTTAAAAAGTTGAGCTCACAGATTCAAGAACAAAATGATGATGAGCAGGTGATGAGAACAGGGCAAAGAATATCTAAGTTCATTAAAAACTGGCCAGACCTCAGCCAAACATGATGCTGAAAGACACTGACTTGTGCAACTTTCAAACAATTCAAATAATGGATAGAAATAAATAATTAAAGTACATGCTACATAAAATATAAAAAAACAACTCAGCAAGCAAAAAATAATCACTAAATCTAGAAGAATATTAGCAGATTATGTTTAACAGAATAACAAAACTTGTAACTTGCTTCTTTACTGAAGTAATGTCTATCTGTACAAACTGAAGTAGTGTTTTAAATGTTACAAAAATGATTTATATCATAGAGTCTGTGCAAGTTAAAATTATTCAAGAAAGTAAGGTAAATAAAAATATAAATTTACAAAAATAACAAATATAATTATTTAAATTCACCTATACTGTGGCACAAATAACATATCTTTGAAAGTGAAAATATGATAAAATAATTTGGATACATCTTTCAAGATTTAAATATTATTATAAAGCATTATATATGAATATGTGTATGTCATATATTTAACATATAGAAGTTATTATATCTAATATATAACATATTAATATGTATATTATATATATAAATTTTATATGTATAAATTTTATATGTATAAGCATTTCACATGAAAAACTTAATTGGTAGTGACTAGGGAGATAGCTCCATGGCACAAGCGCCTTCCTGGTAAATGAAAGGTCATGAGTTTGAACCCTGATCCCAGAAAAAAAAAAAAAAAAAAAAAAAAAAAAAAAAAAAAGAACAATTGGTAGCTTAGCTTCTGAGTTTCTGACAATGTGTTACTCTTTCTTGCCAGTTAAATACATGTTATCTATATGATAATTCATGGAAAATAAAATTTAAAAGACATTTGATTTGTATATACATTAGATGTTATTTCAAACATATCATTAATAGTCAAACCATTCAAATAGGAATTAAAGTAATGATACTTCCCTAATACACTTGGAGTAAGTATTATTTAACACAAAATAAATTCTCTAACATCCTTAGTTCAATTTTCAGACAGAGATAATTGAATTTTCCATTTAAGCAAATAAGAAAGTCATAATATTTGGAAATCAGTTGAGAGTACAAAGAAATGGGACAGATGAAAAGGAAAGTATGTGGGTCAGATTCTATTAGTAAGTTCCATGACCCAATCTTATGGATCACATAAATTAGCCTTCTACCATGAACAGGTCTCTAACTGGGCATCCAGACAACAAAAGCTCAATGAAATAATAAAATAATGCTTCTTGCGAAAGCCTTACTCACTGTTGCCTGACAGTTGATCTCAGATATGCTCTCAGGCTCTATCTTCTTTCTCCACATGCATTACCAAGACCTTATTGTCAGCTACACTTCTGGTCTCAGTTACTTGCCCAGGAAGTACATTAGAACTTTATCCCTGGACTCTCTAGGTTCTTGATTAAAATGCATTATCATTGTGCATTACTACAACTACACATTAAAATACACAGTCATGGATTTCAAGTGTCTTTCTAACACTTTTCCATGATCACAACATGGGAAACACCAGATCATTTATAATAATAAACGGCACTTCAATTCTCATGAAAAGGTGCCTCCTTTTCCCTGCTATATTTCAAAAACCCAAATAGGCCCCAGAAGTAATGGTTTTAACAGTGATTACTATAGCAGCAAATAACAATGATGGGAATGCATGTTGCTGGGATAAAATAAAAAAATCATCCAAGTAAGAGCATCTGTGAGTGACAGGCAGAGAGTTTATGTTTCCTTTTGCCCCTTTTTACAAATAATCATGATAGACAGTTGAGAATATTACAAAAGTTCTGATTCTGATCTAGTCATTCTAGGAGTGATCCTCACAGTAAAAAACACCAGTACACCCAACTCAAGCCAAAACTGTTAATCTAATAAAAACCGTTTGAGTAACAAGGCTATAGGTCATTTGGGGTTCTTAATATTTCTTTTATTCCCAAGAATTTCATCATAGTTAATTGGTCAGCAAGAGATCTGAATTATTTCAATATGCTGTTCTCAAGGTTTGCTTTCAGGAACCATTTTAAAGTCCTTCTTATTCTTATTTTTCTGATTAATTATTAACACTAAGAATCTGCGTCTTTTATAATAGATTATAATTTTAACTTTTGAATATTTTCATTTCTTTCCTGGGCTATGGACATCTAATAAGCTTGTAATTTGTCTCTTAATTGTCACAATATAATCCATGTCTTATACTGCATACAGATATATCTCTGACAATCATGCTTTTCATCATATTAATTCCTCATTCATGCACAATCAAGATTAACTTTCCTGATGGAGAATGTCTAAAAGTTCATTTTCCCTATAATGGACATTCTCTAAATTCTAATTTCGAATAATAATTTCTTTTGAACTGTTAATTTTCAGAAAAATGCATATTTCTAAATAATAATTTGTATTTTTGGTCTGTTAACTTACCTTCTTAACCCTCCAGCAGAAAAGCTTTGTGATACTATTACACTATAGCATAGGTACTTGAGCTTATCATCACTGGCTTTCTGAGTATCAAATATCTTTGACTTATCTTGGAATTGATATTTTCTGACCATCATTGATATTCTAATCACACATTGTGATATAAGCAGTTACACAATTTTTACACAGATATTTGGAAATTCAAGGAAATACAAAATTATAGCCTGTCAAGACTATGGTATTTGGTCTAGTCTCTTATTTCCAAGTACTACTCTTGAGAGAATGACAGTAACTGAGTTTACACCGGGAGCAGTATACATCAAAAACACAAGGGTGAAAATATTTTGGCCCTAGCCCTTCAAAGTCAATAAGGACTAAGGATATAAGAGAGGGGCTGGGGAGTTAGCTCTGTGGCAGAAATGCCTGCCTCGCAAGTGCAAGTTCATGAGTTCAAACCTCAGTGTCCCGGAAAAAAAAAAAAAAAAAAAAAGGATATAAGCGAACCTGTGCTGTAATATCCCATAACTCAGAGGAGTTCCAAATTTCCTGGTCAAGGAGATTATGGGACCTCAGAGGAAAGGGATAAATGAACTATAGTGCTTCTAAGGAGAGTCACCCAGAGAAAAACATTTTCTCAGGCTTTCACAGAATGCAAACTGGCCAAGCAATGACCGTGACTCGTCCCGAAGGCTGACACTAACAACAGTTCTATAAAGTACTGTATATGGTCCCAAAATTAATCCTGAGGGGATATGACCCTGGAAGATACAAAAAGAAAAAAATGAATGTTTTGTTATACAGGGCTTGCTTTGACTTGCTCTTGATCACCCAGCAAAAAAGCAAAAAACAAAACAAAACAAACAAACAAACAAAAAAACACTTAATTACAATGCATAAAACACAGAGATAGATTGGTGAGATGAGCTTTAGGAGGCTTAGATCAATAGCCTCCAACATTACAAGCTTAACTGGTGGCCCACTGCAATTGCAGAACATTTGACTGTGTTGTATGCATCTGCTTCCTCTTAGTCTAAAGAGAAGAATTTTCTTTTCAGCAACATCAATAGGGAGGTGGGTCATGTCCACACACTGTGCTCTGTAGAACTATTGTGAGGACAATATGCAATGTGTCAACTTTTAAAAAAAGAAAGGGGAAAAGAAAAAAAACAAAGTAATGTTGATTGAATGTGTTAATGTTTAATTGTTTGATCAATCTTATATACCTATATCTATTAATCTAAACTGATCTGATGATGAAAATATGTAATATAACTATTGTTAAATTTATACAATGAAATATTAAATCAAAAATAAGTAAATAAATAAATAAATAATTTGTAATCTAAGAAACAAAGATAGTATAAAAAGAATTTCCCATAAATTTTAATATAAGTAGACAGTATATACTTTCTTTCTTTCTTTCTTTCTTTCTTTCTTTCTTTCTTTCTTTGTGGTACCAGGGTTTGAACCCAGGACCTTGTGTTTGCCAGGCAAGTGTTTATTCTACTGAGCTGTCTGCATGGCCCCTGCATTTATCTATTTTCAAATCATTTCCATTAGATGAAGGAGTAAAACTATGTTAATATTTGCATTTTTTGTAAAAAGAAAGAGGAACTAATAGTCAATGAATTTAAATTATTTTGGTTTTATTTCTATAGTCTTGAAAATGATATTTAAATGTTGAGTCATTCACTAAATCATTTACTAGTAATACAGCCAATGAGTGATACTTTAAAAGTCTGTCAGACTCCATAATTATTTGCTCTTACAATAATCTGAAGTTATCTGTGCTGACTAGATAACCATCATTTTAATTTATGTCTGTTTTCTTCAGATGTAAATAGTTCATTTAAAAGTATAACGTTTTCTTGTAGACATAATGCTAGCCTTCTGAGCAAATTTCAGAAGTCAGATATCGAAACCTCTTCTTCATATGTTATCCTTGTGTATACCACAGCCTTAAAATTTTTACTTTTGCTTAGTATATGACACCTTTGATTTAATTATCACATAAATTTAAATTATATGTCTTCCGGAAAAGAAACATACTACACTTAAATTGTAATTTCTTAGTTTTTATACATCAAATCTGTAAATTCAACACTAGTGTACTTTACTTAATAACTTATGAAAGATGGGAATTTCAAAGTGTTTTCTTTTGAGTGACACTATCCAACCAAGCTAAGTGTTTACATTCATGATGAATTCCTCTCTATAAATCTTGTCTTAGTTATTTTTCTCTTATTGTTGGACAAAATACCTGAAGCCAAAAATTAAGGAAGGAAAGGTTCATTTAGCTCACAATTTCTGAGGTTTCAGTCACTACTCATCTGGCTGTAAGGCAAGGGGGCACGTGGCAGAGGGCAGTTGTTCATGGTGGTGGGAAACAGCAAAAAGCAAAAGGAAGAGCATCAGATGTGGCACCTAGCTAGCCTCTCCACATTCCTATTATTTTATTCAGGGTATCCACTTCAGCACAGATGCATGAGACTTTAGGCGGACAACAAACACAAGCCATGACATTCTGCCCTTGGTCCCCCACAGATCATGTACATCCTTCTTACAAAAGGCATTTTACCTTATATCTAAGAGTTGTCAAATCCTAAAAGTTTCAGCATTGCTGAGATGTACAATTCCCGAGTCTCCTCTGAGATCTAAGGTAAACTCTTAGGTGTGAATACATGTAGAAATGAAGTTAAATCCTTGCAATATTCAGTGACAAAAGAAAAAAAAAAGAAAACATTACCAGTCCAAAAGTCCAAAAGGTAGAAATAGCATGATATTAAGCACTGAGATAAAAGCAAGTCCAAAATCCAGAAGGGTAAACATTAAGTTATGTAGTTCCACGTGGAACATCGTAAACAATCTGCAGGGAGTTGTGTCATCCATGTGGCTCCATGACTTTGACACTTTTAGTGGTAACTTCCATATCTTCTCTCTTAGGCCTTCTTTTCTCCCTCCTTGCAATATTCCTTTCATGTCCACCTTCCTACCTTTTCCAAACTACTGGGGTTTGCATTGCACTTTAGGTTTCTCACTCTGTATCACACAATGTTCTCCTAGGAGCATACTTCCTCACTTTTCAGGCCTTCTGAAATCTAGGTAGCATCCTTCTTATTCTTGGAATGTTTGCATTCTGCATGCTCCTAAAACCTATGCTACGTGGATGATACCAATATCGGCTGCCAGCTATAGCTATAATTAGAATTTCCTCTCTCTTGGCTGTAGGGTTGCCTTTGTCTCTGAGAGGCTGACCCTGAATCGGAGGAACAAATTCACTATGCCATTGCTATTCTGCAACCTGCTGTGCCCACCAGCGCCATTCTGGAGCATGGTGCTGTCAGCTTCCTCCTCAAAGCAAAGTCTTTCACTTTTACAGTCTTGGTGCTTTTTGTGAAGCTCTCAGGCCATTGTTTTTCTATTCTCCTATCCCTTCTTCACAGTGGAGAACTTCTTAGCATTATCTTCTCTATTGAAGCTTCCTTGTTGGCCTAAAACAGCATTTTAAATCATCCTACTGGGTTCTTTGCTCTTCATTTTCAATATTAATTTGACTAAAAGCCCCCTTCCGACACTTTTCTTTCAGACCACATCTCTGGATCTTTCCTAGCTCTTCTCAAAAGCCATTTCCAAAGTTTTTTGAACTATATGGTCAGATAATATCACAGGAATGACTCCATTCTTGGTACCAAGTTCCATTTTAGTTTATTTTCACCCATTGCTGGGACAAAATACCTGGCATGCAAAATTAAGGAAGGAAACATTTAGTTAGCTCACAGTCAGTGGAGGCTCCAATCCAACCTGGATGGCTCCAAGGCAGAGTGGCACAACACAGAGTGCAGTCATTCATTATGGTGGAAAACAGCAAACAACAAAGGCAGGAGCACTGGCTGTGACAGCTAGCAAGCCACTCTTACACCCCCATGTTTTATTCAGGTTATCCACCCCAGGGTGGCTGTAGCAATTACAACCATAATCTCAGCAATGGATCATGAATTAATCACAAAATCTCGAAGCCTGCTCCAATGTCTGCATGAGGCATGGGTGCGACAACTAAACACAAAACATAATACATCCTTCTTTATTTTTTGTGCTTTCTCTGTTTCATTTTTCTTTTCTTTCTTTCTTTCTTTCTTTCTTTCTTTCTTTCTTTTTCTCTCTCTTCTTTCTTTCTTTCTTTCTTTCTTTCTTTCTTTCTTTCTTTCTTTCTTTCTTTCTCTCTCTCTTTCTATATACTCCTAAATACTTGAAGGTGTTTTAGCCACTGATACACTCTTTGGTTTTTTAATTTTGTTTTTAAATTTCTAAAATCACCTTTCTGGGGTAGGAAAATAGCTCACTGGTATAAGTGTCTACCTCTTTCATGTTTAGGTTTGAGAGTTCTGTAGTAAATAAGACAGTATGAATCCTACAAAATGTATTTTGCTTTGCCAAAATCATTTTAATTCTTCACGAGTGCTTGTTCTGACTTATGAATTGTAGGGTCAAGTTGGCAACTTTTGCTAAAACACAAGCTGAAATTTTCGTGCAGATTCCATTGACATTATTGAGAATTCACAATATTGCCTCATATTAACTTTCATTTTTCTTTGATCTTCTTTAGTTTTTATAAAATTGTATAGATTTTGCTGTATGAATTTAATACTTTTTTGCCAAATGTATCCACATTTCATTCAGTTTGCTATTATTTAAACTGAAATATATTTACTTTGATATATTTGAATCATTCATGGAAATCATGTAAAAGTACAGTTAGGTTTTATGTATCCAACTGTAGCCTACACTCTTGCTGACCTTGTTTCCTAACAGTTTTTTGATGAACTTTTCAGAATAGTTTAGTATAAAAGCTGATACAATTTCATCATAGTTTCACCTCATATATAAAATATAGGTAACATTTATTTTCTCTTAATTTTGTTATCTTTGGTAGAATCTCCATGGAAGTGTTGAATGCAATTGACAAACTGTAGCAAGCACCTGCAGGCTTTTTCCTTATTTTAGATTGTTTATATTTAGTCTCCCATCATTAAGTTTAAAGTATTAACTTTACACACACACACATCTATATCTACATCTATATATCTATATCATCTATCTCTACCTCTATATCTGTCTGTCTGTCTGTCCATATATATATATATCTTGTGTCTATATATATATATATCTTGTGTCTATATATATATATATCTTGTGTCTATATATATATATATATATATATATCTTGTGTCTATATATATATATATCTTGTGTCTACGGTCCTTTACTGATATAGCTAATTTTAAGATATCAAACACACCTAACACTTCGGGGATAAATCCTATTTGGTGACTGTGTATTATCCCTTTTATATGTTACTGGACTCAGCTTGCTGTTACTTTGGAAAATAATTACATTTATTAGAAATACTGACCAGTTCATTTTTTCTGATGTCATATCTGCTTTGGCTATGTGATCCTCAACATACGATAAACTTATGTCTGAAAAAGAATTCATCATCAATCGAAGTACTGAACACTGAAGAAACACTTCCCATACCTCATCTGCTGAATGCCCTAGCTGAGCCACATAGCTCAATTAGCATTTGGGTTCCTTGCCTGCATGACCACTTGGTTGACTACAAGCAATGGGCTACTGCCTTCATTTTCTACAAGATAAGTGTTATGCCACATGTGGATACTTCAGGGAGAGTTCAAAATTTTATCTTATTTTTGTTATTGATGGGAAGTGCAGTTTCTAGTTAATGGTCATTGGTTACACATTAATATGAGACATAAAAATTCTAAGTCAAACCATCACATTTTTTGGATAAACAGACAAAAAATTGATGCTTCTTTATGTGCTTTTAGAATTCCTTGGTAAAGGGCTCTACAACTGTTTTCTTTGTGAATAATTTAACAATTTCAATTTTAAAGTGGTTTTATGTGACATATATCCATTTGAGTTGTACATTTTTCTTAAGTAAATCTATCATTTATTCTAAAAATTGTTCTATTACAATCAGGTTTTCTATATTTTCGTTTTTCTGTATATAGCACATGCTCTATATGGTCTACTGGGCCTCACTATGTAGATTGGACCTGCAGTCATTCGACTGTGACCAGCCTTCCAGGAACTGAGATTACAGGTGCCCGCCATCATACTCAGTCTCAGGAAGAGCTGGCATGGCATCCCATGGGAAACCCTGTCTGCTGTGTTCTGCCTAAGCAGGGCTCTAGTCTACTGCGCTATCAGGCCAGCTCTATATTTTATATTTTTATTTTTTTTTTATTTTTTTTTTTTTTTGTCTTTTTGAGACAGGGTCTCACTATGCAGTTGAGGCTGGCCTTGAGCTCACTTTTGTAGCCCAGGCTGGTCTCGAACTCGCACCGATCCTCCTGCCTCCGCCTCCCAAGTGCTGGGATTACAGGCGTACGCCACCACGCCCGGCTCTATATTTTTATATATAACTCTTCACACTATTTACTTAATGTATTCTATTAAAAAAAAACATTTTATACTCTGATGCTCAGTTTCAAAGTAGGGTCACTCCAGTTAGCATAATATATTATATAGGAAAATTAGTATTTTTAAAGTTTCAAACAAAGTAATGATAAATACTTGAGATGTTAAATATGGTAATAACACTGATTTGGTGATTACATAAATTATATCAAAACATTTAGTCCCCTTTATTTCTATTAAGTAGGTAATATATTCCTTTAATTCTGATTAAAATAATTTGAATCTTATAAAACTCTCTTTTGCCAGTCTTATCTAAAGATGTGCTCCAATTCTGCTAGTGTTTTCAAAGAACCAATTTGTAATTTGTTGATTTCCAGTATTTCATGAAATTTTGATGCAAAGTCAATATTGATCGTTAGGAAACTGATTTTGTTACAGCTGGTAAAATAGAGTGAACACTCTAGATTTAAGCATGGTTTATCAGGTCCAGGGAGAAAGGCCAGTGGAATAAGTGCTTTCCTGACATGGGCAAATATCTGAGTTCAATCCCTGGTTACACACACACACACACACACACACACACACACAAAAAAAAAAAAAAAAAAAAAAAAAAAAAAAAAAAAAAAAAAAAAAAAAAAAAAAAAAAAAAAAAAAAAAAAAAAAAAAAAAAAAAAAAAAAAAAAAGCATGGTTTATCTTTGTAGGATCTTCATGGTTGTAAAAAGTAAATTAGTGAAATATTACAGATATACGTGCAATTGGTATTCATTTGGTGAGTTATGCAATTTTCAGTCAATAATCTGAAGAGAAAATGGTTTATTCTATGCCAGGACTGTGTCAAAGAAACAAACAGTCCAACCCATTACCCACTGGACAAACAGCACGTTTTTGTTGTTGTTTGTGTGTTTGTTTTCTATGTATTTAGTACAACTCTGCAGGGTCTCACTACATAGATCAGACTTGTAGTGATTCTCTTTTTCAGCCTCCCAAGTGCTGGGATTACAGGCTCGTGCCACCATGTACAGTTTCATTACTAGCATGAGCCACCATGTGCAGTCTCATTGCTCTCTTAGTGTGCCCCGGGGGTGGGACCAGCACTGCAGGCCAGGAATTAAATCCCTAGCCCCTGGGTCTGCCTAAGCAGGCACTTGCATCTTCTGAGCTATCAGGCCAGGCCTAAAGGATCTTGATGAAGGAAGGGAAAGTCTGCGTAGACCTGTTCTAAGTGAGCAAGTGAGTTATTTGTAGAAAGAAAACTGGAGTCACCAGTCTTATCACAGTTATATGAGCAGGCTGCTTTTTTTATTTTAATTCATATGTCAGAAATAAAAGGTATTTTAAAGCCATAGATCTTTTCCATTACTACTTGGGTGTGATAATACACATCATTGCCATGCCAAACTTTATTATCTTTTTCCTTGTACTTTGCAGTAGGTTCGTCATTTCTAATTTCCCCTGTCCTAACATGAAAGTTTACAACAGTGATTTTCTTTTGTTCTCTTTCTTTCTTTCTTTCTTTCTTTCTTTCTTTCTTTCTTTCTTTCTTTCTTTCTTTCTTCCTTCCTTCCTTCCTTTCTTTCTTTCTTTCTTTATTTATTTCGTTCTTTCTTTTTTTTTGTCTTTTTGAGACAGGGTCTCACTATGCAGTTCAGGCTGGCCTTGAGCTCACTTTTGTAGACCAGGCTGGTCTCGAACTCGCACTGAACCCCGTGCCTCAGCCTCCCGAGTGCTGGGATTACAGGCATGTGCCACCACACCTGGCTGTTCTTTTTCAACATAGAAATTTATAGTGCTAGTTTTCTTAGAAATATTGCTTTAATTACATGCCATAAATTTTGTTATGATGTCTGAAAGCATAAAAATTGTCACTCATTTTCACTATGTTTGCACATTATCAATTACTGAAAATGCAGATGCAATCTTATGCCTTCTGAGTCAGATGAGCTTGATTATAAGGAATAGACCAGAGGATACATTTTTAGTATTTTCCCTGTAAATGAGCTAAAATCTGTTGAAGTATGATGATAAAGAAATGAGAATTAAATTCAGTGAATATATTATTTCTTTAAAAAATCAGGCCTAACATGAAAAATATAAATATTGATTTAAAAGATGTAAAGTGTTAGGAGTTGAATCTGTGGACCAGCCTCTCTAGAATCCAAATTTATTTGTGTAAATTATGATATTAGGCAGCAAGGCTCATTGAGTTTTTAAAATATAGTGCTGGTATTCCTTGTAATGTTGGACAATCTTGATTACCATTTGAATTCTGGCATGATGACTTGACATTTCACTAGATTTGGTTAGTGACACAGACTTCAGCTTGCTCAGGGTAAAATCAAGCCCATGCCTTATCTGTTGCAGTTTAAATTTCTGCAAAGAATGTAACATTCTCTTTGGCTTTTGTTGGCACTATTTCTTCTGATCTTGAGAAATAAAAATGAGCAGGGAGATATCTCAGTAGAATAAGTGCCTGCCTTGCAAGTTCAAAGTCTTGAGTTTAATCCCTGATACTGAAAAATAAAATTAGCTATAAGCTATTGTAGAGCTATATTGGACTATGTATAATACTACTTTCTCTTAGTTCAATGAGAAGAAGTTTTTGTATCAATAATGGTTAGAAAAATTATCATGTCTGCATTCTATGCTCTAAATAACAACTTACGAGGACAACAATATGTACCGTATCAATTATTGGGAGTGTACTACAATTGTGTTTTGAAATTATTACATTGTTATTGCTTATTAAAAGAAATAATAAATAAAAATTTAAGAAGAGCTATAATAAGGAACTTCTCATTGAAATATTTTACTTTTATGATTATTTAGCAAGAATTAGTTCATAAATTATAGCACATATTGAAAGAAAAGGAAGCAATTAATTTTCTCATATTGTTTCCAAACACATCCTATTAATACATAAGACAAATTCCTACTGATCATACAAACTGCTATATCGTCGTGAATTTACTGTTTCCCTGAATGTAAAAGTACTCAACAGAAATTTTCACACTCTGGAAAGTTAAATAGGGTAAAAATTATACATATTTAATTGCTGCTGATAAAATTCATAGTCTAGAGCCAGGACCCGCATGCCATCCAGTCTAGCCTAGCAGCAGCCAGCCCAAACTCCAGCCCTGACCTGACCTGTGATCCACAAACTCTAGCTGGGACTCAAGCGCCATCCGAAATGGCTGCATGCACAAACTACAGCCTGGACCTGACCCGTCTTACCGGAACTACAGGCCAGACCTAAGCGCCATCCCAGAACTCCAGCCTGACCCCACCCACCATCGCAACCAGGCTACACATGGCACTCAGCCCAAGTCCATCCCTTGATTCATCAACAGCAGGAACTAAGATTCTACCCACCTTCCCAACCAGGCATCACGGCAGTCAGGTAAGAACTCTATCAGCCCGCATTCATTCCCTACTTCTACAACAACTCCAAAACCAACTATACCCATAGTCCCCACACAGCTTACCACCCTCCCAACACATGGGGCCTCATAGTAGCTAGCTATCTGAGATCCCACTCGCAGCCGGGCATGTCTGGAGGGAAACGAGCTTAGTGGAATCCAGACCCAAATTTCCATAGGCGCTAACTGTGGGAGAAAATCTTGAAGACATTCGGGTGAGCAAAAAGTTCATGGACAAAATCAAAATGCACATTTAACACTAGAAAACATCAAGAAATTGGACCTCCTCTGGCCAAGAAGTTTTTGCATGTCAAAAGAAATTACGAAAAGAGTGAAAAGACAACCCACAAATTTTGAAAAGATTTTAACTAGTAAGTATTCAGACAAAGGTCTTCTATCTAGAATTTACAAAGAAATAAAAACTGTTAGGACCCCAAAATTCAAAGACCCAATCCAGAAATGGGCATCTGATATAAACAGACACTTCTCAGAGAAAGAAATTCAGCAAGCTTATAAGTACATGAAGAAATGCATCACATCACTAGCCATCTGTGAAATGCAAATTAAAACAGCACTGAGATACCGTCTCACTCCAGAAAGAATGGCTATCATAAAGAAATCAACCAGC
>PVJA010028736.1:0-27333 GCA_004027025.1 Myocastor coypus | reverse complement strand
TTTTTTTTTTTTTTTTTTTTTTTTTTTTTTTTTTTTTTTTTTTAAATTTTATTTATTTTCTTGTTTCAGAACTTTTTTGTTTATTTTTATGGCCGGCTCAGCCCGCCCCGAGGGCAGGGCTGGCGCAGCATGTGGTGCCGGGGATCAAACCGTGGTCCTTGCAGCCGCCTGCAGGTGCTTTAGACCACTGAGCCATCCCACCAGGCCCTGAGGAAGATTTTCTAATTCATTGGATATAAAAGATGTCCATGTAATGGCAGATGCTCTTCTGCCATTGCTTATTATAGGATCTGGATGTGGTGTTTGGCACATGGCAGCCATCTTCTGATCATGAAGGCATTCATGGAAAATCTACCTACTGAGGTTAATAGACCATAAAGATAAGGCTCCTTGATGAATTAACTAGTGCTGAAACTTCCCTACTTCTCATAGGTGAGACAACAAAATGTATTTCTTGTCATCATTTTGCATTTTTATTTGTTACTTGAAGCAAAGATATCCTGAAGATGATTGTTTTCAAAGCAATGATACCCATTTTATCTTCAAAAACAACACACATATATTTTCTCATTTGTCACCAGTAATCAATGAGTATAGTATCATCATTTGTTTTACATATTAGAAAATGAAAGCTCAGAGAAGTTGAATAATTCATCCCATCACAAAAATTGGAAATAGCAGAATACCATTAGAACTAGTTCTGCTTCACTCCAGAGTTCCTAACTGTATCATACCATATGACAATGAAAAATGCATCCATCTGGCTGGCTCTGAAGATTGTGTTCTTCTATTTCATTGCTCCACAGTTTCTGGGATAAAATTCCTAGAAACTTGAACTTATGCTATATGGTACAGCCAAGGATGAGGAGGGGCAGCCGTAGGATACAGGACAGGATGATTGTAAGGGACACATGAATCGGCTTGGCCTCAATTTTCTATGACCAGAAGACCAGGCTTCTCTTGTTACTGTAATTGAAGAACATCTGTTGACAGGGATAGGCCAGATGGACTAGCTGGATGCCTCTGTATGTGAAATTTGTCTCTTGTTCCAAGTATTTAGTTTTACCTGAAGGAACCTACCAACCACTTTCACAACTGTCTTAGAGGGAAATGACTTGGCATCATCCCTGGCAGAGATTTAAAGAAGAAATTTCTATCATCAAATGTGGGATGGACAAAATGACACTTAGGAACTATTCCATTGCTGAAGAGGCCAGGATTACTTGAGAGGGACCTGCACAGGTGCTTAAACAACTGAGCTAACTTGCAAGCTCCTCCAAATAACTATTTTTTAGTATCTTGCATGTCCTTTCTAGAACATGGTGACACAGATGGACATAATTTGACTCCTATTATCTAAGTGTGGTCTAGACATTTGACTGTGTAACTAAAATGAATAGATTATGTCCAGAATTTAGCAAGGAAAATATAGTACTTGGTAGGTACCTCAAGATAAAAGAATAACATGTGACTAGAACTATTATGGCAATACTGGGGTGTGATTTATAGAATGAGTAGGTTTTTTTTTTCTTTGTCTTTTTGAGACAGGGTCTTATTGTGCAGTTCAGGCTGACTTTGAGCTCACTTTTGTAGCCCAGGCTGGTCTCCAACTTGCACCAATCCTCCTGCCTCAGCCTCCCAAGTTCTGGGATTACAGGCATGCACCACCACGCCTGGCTAATGAGTAGGTTTTGGATAACAGAGAATGGGCAAAGAAGAAGGGATACATGCAAAGCAAGAGCTCTATGTCTACAAAGAATACTAAGTGTTGTTCTGGCTGGAGCTCTTGTTATTGGTAGCAGGAGAGAAGCCTATACAGAGAATTTTGGGATCACCTTGGGGAAGGTCCAGCATGCCAATGCAGATAACTTGGTTTGACTTTTATAGAAAAGGAGGAGCTACTGAAGGATTTTGATCAGAAACATGGCAATGTAGCATTATGCTGCAATGTATGTTATTTCTGCAGTTATAAGCAGAATCAGAGAAAAGATGGGCAGTTAGGGTGATTAATTTGAAAACTTAGGAAATTCCTTCTCCCTGACCTGGTAGTGAAAGCACTGTTTCTAGGACCAGCTGGTCCTGCATGCCTGACCTATTGCAGAGAGGCTGCTTCAGTGGCCTAGGAGAAAACTCACACTTCACTCTGCGGAGTCACACTGAGCTAGAGGCTTAAGCATGTTATAGTATACTCTGCAGAGGTGCTGACAGAATGAGAAGGCTGGAGTCAGTTAGACAGGAAGGTGATGGAGGCCTGCCAGAGCTGGCTACGGAGAATCAGCACGAAAGACAGGAAATATCCAAGGAGCCCAAAGTAGCTTCTCTCACCAGCTGGTTTGAGCTTAGAGGTGTGAGTACAAGGCATTTGGAAGGCTGAGAGTTTAGCTATTCAGAGTGCAATGCAGTCAAACAATGTGAGGATGTGTGGTGGGACAGAAAACAGTGGCCTAAAAATCCAGGAACTTTCTTACTTACTAAGAAGCTGGGCAGCTCTCAGGCCCCTGACTATAGGTAACAATTCAGTCCTTTGGCCCTAGATCCAAGGGTGGTGTGTTGCCCTGTCTTCCCTCTGTGCTGTTACTGGCTACAGAGAAATCCAGTCACTAGCTGTCTTTGGTCCCTGGACAAGCCATCTGCTGTGTTCTTTCAATTTATGCATTCTAGATTCATCATCTCTTTCAGGCTCTGAGAGTCAGTGTTGGCTTCTCTGCTACAGACTCTGGCCAGACACGTACATGTCAAATACACCTTCTTTAAGACTAGTATGCCTGGCACATTCCTTCTTGATGGTCTGTGAGCAGCGCAAGATTTTATGAAAATACAATGGCCCTGTAAAGTCATCACTTTTTTATGGTAATGAAGATTGAATCCAGAATGTTCACACTGTGCTATATAGCCCGAAACCTCCCTGCTTTTAAAATGTTTTATTTTGAGCCACCACTCTTTATACAGTAAACCTTGCAGATAACAGAAACAAATGATGGGAAGTGGATTTAAAAGAAAAGTGCTGTCTCCCAAGGATGCTCTTTGTTTCTTTACTTCCACATATGAGCCTGGATATTATGGCCTAATCTCCACTTCTCTACTTTATACATAGTCACTAGTATTAAGAAACAGTTCTCTCCTTGAAGAAAAACAAAAGTTCAAGTAAGATGACCAAAAAAAAAAAAGCGTGGAAGAGACTAGAGAGTCACAAAAACTCATGCAGTATCCACAAATTCAACAATGAGAGCCTATTATGGCCAAATCTGCTTTTCCTGCAAAAGTCAGAAGGCTAGAATTTTGTATGATATTTCTGGATTTCAAAATATTTTGAAAATTGTTTGAGGAAACAAAGCATATACCCTTGGGCAAATCATTTTGACAATTTACAACCTCTGTGCTACAGGTGGGGTCTAAGCTCCCTACTTCAGTTTTTTTTTTTTTTTTTTGAGCGGTGGACCAGGGTTCAAACTCATGACCTTGCACTTGCTAGGCAGGCACTTGTGCCATGGAGCTATCTCCCCGGCCGCTAAGTTCCCTACTTTAGAACGGAAGCTCTTCATGGCCTAAATTTTGGTCATTACCCTTCAGTTCTCAGCTATGTTTTCCTACTTTTCCCATGACATCAACCCACCTAGAGTCCCCCCAACTCTATTCTCTCCTTGCTTCACATCTCTGCACTGCTGGTCTTTAGCTGTAAGACCCATCTTTTCTCTCTGTATCTGGAAACTCCTATGCAGCTCTCAAGAATCAGGTCAAACTCCACTTCCTTCTGATGGCTGATGGCTGTCCTTCTCTCTGTAAGGTTAAGTGTGCTTATACTTTCTCTGGTCCCACAGTACTCTGGACATAATTCAGACTTCTCACCACACTTTCTGGAACTGCTAGGTTTCTTGTCGTTATCATCAGCCTGAAAACTTCCTGAGAGAACAGACTTTTAGTCTCTGACCTGAAAACCTAGAGTAGAGGTGGAAGCTATGCAAAAAAGTAAAAAGAATTCAATCAGAGGAACAAATGAAAATTCAAACAAGATAGTCAGAAGCCTGAATTTCAAGCAATACGTCTAAGAGGTAGTAACAAGTATTAAATAGGAGATAAGTCCAGGAGGATGATTAAAGTGGGTTGGCAGGGGGAATACAGTAAATGGTTTAAGACATAAGCTAGAAATATGATGAGGGTGTCTGGTACCCATTTGTAGCAGGCGCTGAGTGTGTGATAGACACAGACAGGAGGCTTGCAGCTTTAATATCTCAGTACTGGATTCTATTCCAGCTCAATAAACTGAACTGTCCCTTCTCCATTTCAAGAACTTATTGTCTCAACCAACATCTATACGGTGGCAATCTATATGGTGCCAGTGTCTTAGCTTTGCATTGCTGGGGCAAAATATCTAACATAATTTAAAGGATAAAAGGCTTGTTTTGGCTTAGTTTTAATCCATGATTGGTTAGCTCAAAGGCAGGAATGTCATGGTGCAAGGATATGCAGAGGAAAGTTTTTCAACTGAAAGCAGCCAGAAAGCGGAGAGAGGTGTAGCCTAAGAGCAAGGGGTCAGGGACTAGATAGAACTTTCAAAGGTATACTCCCAGTGACCTACTTCCCCCAATTGGCCCACCCTCAAGTAGCCCACTTTTCTATGAACTCATCAGTGAATTAATATATTAATGATGTCAGAGACCTTGTGATCCAATGATTTCTTTAAACCTGGGCTCTAAACACTGCTATATTGGGGATTAAGCTTTTAATACATGGGTCTTTTTTGTGGGGGGACCTTATATTTAAGCCATAACAGCCAGAATTGTTAGGTCTCATTGAAATAAATCAGATAAGATCCTTGTCCTTAAGTTTGTAGGGAATATAAATAGTGATGGTAAAGAAAAATGATTCTTCAGAGGGAAACACCAGGAAGGGCTGTTGACCCATTAAACACCAAAAATGGGAACTTGCCCATGGCCATATAGGTAGAGAAGGACAGAACCAGAATTGAAACCCAGTCTTTGCAACATAGAAAACTGGAAAAAGACAGAAATGACTTCATGAGGAAATTTATGTGTAATTTGGGTAAGCTGAAACCTTCTGGCACTCAGTTAAATTTTGCTAAAAGTAATAATTGCTTGAGGTTTGGAAAGAAACAAATGACTCTGCAGCTATTGCTTTCCTATGATCATGGGCATTTATAAGAGCAACTACCAAAGTAACAGTAGGTTCCAGCTTGTCCTCCCTCTCTTCCACTCATGCAGTTCTTCCCAAATTCTGACTCCCCTGGTCAATAACTCATCAGTAGATACTTGGCTATGGATCCAGAGACTTCTGTAGACATCTCTCTCAGTTTTTCCTCCCTATACCCCTTTTTATTTTTTTAATGTATTTAGTACAGGGTCTCACTATGGAGCTTAGACTTTCAGTGATCCTCCTATTCTCAGCCTCCCCAGAGCTGGGATTACAGGCCTGCACCACCACACCTGGTCTCAGTAGCCAGCTCAGGGCACCTGTAGCATGTGGTGCTGGGGACTGAACTTGAGTCCCCGCACTTGCCTAAGCATGCACTTAGTCCACCCTGCTATCTCACCGGCCCTATGTCCTAGCCCTTTTGCAGTGGATAGGTGTTTTTTGCTTCTTTTGGGATTAACTAGGTAGTAACTCTACTTACCCCTACCTTCTTCTGCCTTCAGATAGCTATCCAATAATCATAAAATTTGAATTTCTATAATGAATTGCTTATCTTTTTAGTGCACAATTGCTTATCTACTGTCTCAGCTGAACAGACTGAAGCACTGTGTTTTTCCCAGTGAAGGAAATAACTAAATGCATAGAATTGAGTGTCTAAGGTTAGAAGTCTAGCTTCACTAATATATTCTAGCTCCAGTGACTATACTTAGCACTGTATTTCAGAAAATATTTGTTGAATTGAATTGATATTTAATTTATTTATTTATTTTTAATTTTTGTTTGTTTATTCATTTTTATGGCTGGCTCAGCCCGCCCTGCAGGCAGGGCTGGCGCAGCATGTGGTGCCCGGGATCGAACCATGGTCCCTGCAGCCACCCAAGCTTTCCTAAGCAGGCGCTTTATACCACTGAGCCATCCTGCGGGCCCCTGAATTGATATTTTTAAATTGCTCCCAGTTCTTCATTGCTATAGCTATCATTAGATAAATTTCTAAGAAAGACTTTTTAGTTTTTGCTTGTTTGCTTTCCTAAGATCAATTCATTAGTGTAGACAGAGTCACTTATGACTTGCTTATGCTCTGAAATTTTGAGCCAGTGCAGTATTGTCTGTTGTGTTGGCTATGTGTGTTCTTTATCTCCTGGAATATGAAAGTTTTTTCTCTGGTTTCAATTTTTGTCTCTCTTGCCCGGCTTCCATCGGTGGGGAATCACTCCATGTTACAGGTTTAAACCACTATTAAGCATTTACTCCAAAAAGAGTATTTATCTAATCAGTTCAGGGGGAAAAGAGATATATTGGGATGCCTACAGGGGTATGTTCCTCTGGCCTGGCTAGGTGACAAGTGGGAGAAACAAAGACATCTGGAAATTGAGGTTCTGCTTACTTGTTCTGGATGGACAGCAGTCAACTCTGAGCCATTCAATTAAAGGGGAATTTCCTCCTTCCTACTTAGACCATTCAGCACTTGCAGGAAGCAAACCATGTTACACAATCATTTAGTTCCTGGAAAGCAGGATTAAATGTTATTTTAGCCGGGCGTGGTGGTGCACGCCTGTAATCCCAGTACTTGGGAGGCTGAGGCAGGAGGATCAGTGCAAGTTTGAGAGACCAGCCTGGGCTACAAAAGTGAGCACAAGGCCAGCCTGAACTGCATAGTGAGACCCTGTCTCTAAAAGACAAAAATAAATAAATAAATAAATAAATAAATAAATAAAATGTTATTTCAGTTACAGTCATTTATGGAATGTCTTTCCTAAACCAGTCCCAATGATGTTTGTTGGAGATATTGCCCTTGAGATAGCTTACAAAATGAGTCAAAGCACAGATCAAGCCTATGGGAAATGCTAGAAAGGAGATCTGAACAAGGTTCTGTGGAGCGGTGGATGAGGAATTATATCTGATAAAGGTGTGGTGAAGTGGAGGAAAGAAACTAACAAGAGACAGTAAAGATTATATAGGCAGAGAGACCCAAGACTAAGCACTAGGCTGGATTTTATAGAGGAAGGTGAACAACACTGGCATTTATTCACTGATAATTAATTTTATGCCAGTCACTGAATGAGGTACTTTAAGTATTGTATCTACTTTTCTGAAAAACCCATTTGGAGGAAACTGAGGCACAAAGAGGTACAGGACTTGTTAAAGAACTTGAAAGTCATAGAAAAAAAAGAAAGTGGAGGAACTGGTATGCGAATCCAGAACTTTCTATTTTCTGAGAACATTCCCTGTTCTTTTTTGTGCTTTCAGAATTATTTTTACAACACTGTGATGTGGTCTATGTAAAATAGAAAGACTTAAAAAGAAGGAATTGGAAGAAGGGATGGGGTAAAGATATTCAAGGTAGAGGAAGAATGGGAAGGGTTCAGTACACAGTAAGACACAAAGGTGAGAGGCCTGTTTGGGGAAATCTCAGGCAGGATGGTGTGATTTTTTTTTTTTTTTTTTAAACTTTATGGAAGGGTCTACAGGGTGTTGAGCATCTCACTACTAGATTGTGACTGGCCTTTTTACAGCCTCCCTAGAGCTGGGATTACAGGCATATGCCACCATGCTCAGAATCAATTACAGTCTCAGGGGGCCCCGTGGGTGGGGCCAGCACGACAGGGCTGGGGATCAAACCCCTGGCCCCTGCTCCTGCTTGCAGGCACTTTAGTAGGATTGTGTGTTTGTGGGAAGACATTGCCACAGGCCTATGTCACTGCCTTTCTTGATTCAACACACTATTCATTAATTCAACATTGCTTGGCTAAAAAAGCTCCAGTCCTTGCTCTCAGGATGCCTCTAATCTAATTACAATCTGGTGAGATAACTGTTCTTACTACCGATTGCCTTGTGTATATCAATGCAGGATGTGTATGTGAGTGTATGTGCATGTGTACATTTATGTGCATATACTCATTCAGTATTATATGGACCATTTCCTTCCTGCAATCACTTCTCAGCATATATACTCCCTGAGGTCTCCACAAATGTGTATTCTTTTATTACCTCTGCCATTAGCAAGGCTTGGATTTGAACTTCTGGCCTTGTGTGATGTTAGAACAGCATCTCAACAAGTGTCCTCTCAACCCAAGAGGGATCTGTTCTGATCTTACACTAACTGACTTAGAAAATAATAATCAACTCTGGGATTGTGATAGAAAGATCTTAATTGGAACTGACACGAAAATGGACACTTTCTACCATTTGCCTGCAAACTTCACAAGAGCTCAACTCTTATTGGGAGTAAATATGGCTCCAAGTGCTTTGTTCAGCTGGCTGGAGCAGAGTTTAAAAAAATATACTTCATTTCTGGCATATCACAGCAGAACGTCATAAACAGCTGGAAACTCTCTGAGGTGAAGACAAGTTGGATATTCTGTTTGGATTTGTAGCCCCCCCCCCATAATAGCTGATTTCCATTTCTGACAGGGTTATAATTTCCATCTTCATGACATAGCTTGGATGTCACCTTGGATAATTACTGGTTATCATCAGCTCCTCACCTAAGGCATTATAACACTTGGGTGAACCTCAGAAAAATGCTTTTTTTTCTCTTTTTCCAGAATGAACCAGGGGAAAACTCAGTGTGTGAGACTGTCTTTATTTCTGTTCTCATTTGCAAGTCTCTTTCACTTTCTAACGATCAAGTCATTAATCAGTATCAAATCACCATCCAGAGCATGATGTTTTTGCCACTTGTGTTCCAACATGGATTAAATGGCAATCACCTGTGTTATTAAGTCTGATGCTCTCTCAAGAGGTACTGTGGAAATTGCAGACCCAGACAGTTAGGCCAAAGACATCATCTAAGCAGTTAGCTGAAGTTTTTGTCCAAGAGTGCACATCACAGTCCTCTGACGTTTGCTGGAGCAATTCTTGTTTTTTGAAAAGTACTCTTAGCTAAGGACTAAGAGTCTAACATGTCTCAATTTTCTTTTTGAGATTACCATTCTTTGATGGATTAACTAATGGGCAACTTGTAACACCCAGATGAAATGAATCAGCATGGTGCTGGGTGTGGATGGACCACTTGAGGGTTGTTGCCAACAGCATAAAAAGACAACTGGAAAGGAAGATGATGTGTTATTGATTCTTCTGGAGAACCTTGTCATTATGGCTTTCCTGATATGAATTCAGCTCTTCTCATTGTCAGAAGAGCTCAGGTCCTCACTGTTGACAAGAATGGCTGTGGTTCTTCTGGTGGGAACTCTGGTTTTTATATTGAGCATTGCTTCCTGGCTCCAGTGCAGATCCCTCAGCCTGCTGGCACAGATCCTTCACTCTTCTGATGCAGACTTTCTAGCTTCCACCACTGGCCTTTGAGCCTTCTCAGTGTAGATCTTTGATATGGATTTGCATGAGATATTGTTGTGGGCTCTGGCTCTTCAATTGGATTCATGGAGGACATTGCTATGGGATCTAGAGCCTTAGAATTCTTCAGGTCTCTAGTGTGTGTACTGATCTGCACTCTTTTGCATTTGACTCTTTGGGTTAACATTATAAAATAATCCCTTAAATTACATGTCCTGTTTTAAGTCTTTCGTTTGTAAACCCTGACTACAACATATTCTATATGTCCTTTTATGCCTCTGCTTCTCCTATTCTTCTGTCGTAAGGACCCTGACAGAGTCTCCTCACTTGATCACATGAAGCACTTCTGGTGTAAGGCCCTTTGTGATGGAAAGAGCCCCTTTCCTTTGCTCTATAGAATTTCTTCAATACTTTCATCAACATTCTGTTCCATTTTGTATTTTCAAGAGCAATTTATAAGAGTTGCAGTGGCTCTACATCCTCATCAGGACTTGGCTTTGTCAGTATTGTATTTCAGTCACTTCTATGTCTTTTCCAGAGCACTGCTTTCATACCTTTGTACAAATCAATTAATTAGATAATTGGCCGAAAGATGGAATATATTTACTTTTTTTTTTTGGTCTTTTTGAGACAGGGTCTCACTATGCAGTTTAGGCTGGCTTTGAGCTCGCTTTTGTAGCCCAGGCTGGTCTCGAACTCACATCAATCCTCCTGCCTCAGCTTCCCAAGTGCTGGGTGCCCAACTTATTTACTTTTCTTTGTTCTTCCTATTAAACACAGTTAAAAGTCCTGGGCATTATGAAGATATAGAAGACTACATATGAATACATATGTCTATGCATATGTATGCATATTATATATATATACATATATATATGTATATATATATATATATATATATATATATATATATATATATATGAAATGTGAGAACAGTAAGACTGAAATGTGAAGAGAAGCAGAAGGTTAGATAATGTTATGGCTTGTGTCTAATTGTCCCCCAAAGCCTTGTGCAATTACGAGGTGGGCTTCTAGAGTTTGCAATTAATTCATGATTCTGTGCTGTGAGTACTGCTAGGATTGTGAGTGTCAGTGCTATTGGGATTGTGAGTGTGAGTGTTACATTTGACCTGGGCAGGTAGTCTGAATACAGACTGGCTCTCTGTTTCCATTGCTGACACTGCTTCTGCCATTTTGCTCTTGCTGTTTTCTGCCATCACAAACTGCTGCCCTCTGCCACATGCCACTTTGCCTTGGAGTTAGCTGAGTATGGATGGAAACTTCCACTAACTGGGAGCTAAATAAACCCTTCTTTCCTTAATTTGGGATGTCTGGTGTTTTGTCCCAGCAGTGGGAGAAAAGTAACTGAGACAGATACGAACCTAGAAACGAAGATGTAGATGGTGGTGAATTCTTTGGGCTTACTTTTTATCTAATATATCCTACGTTGTGTACTGGAGAAACTAGCAATCCAGCATGCCAATGGGGGTAAATTGTTTTTTTTAAAAAAAAACTCTAAGATTTTTTTTCTCTAGTTAAAGGACTTGGAAAAAACAGCCTCACAAATCATAAAATTTCTAGGCTATAAAGCACTCTACTCCAGTTGAAATACAACAGAAAAACTGTGCTGCCACCCATATCTCCACCAGAAGATGCCAAGTGGAGAGTTTAGACTTCTACCCTAGCTTGTCTGTAATGAAACTATTCAACCCCCTCTCCTCACTCCTCAGTTTATGTCAGAGAACACAGAGTGAAGGTTTGACTTTCATTCTCAAAGGGTCTTCCACAAAAGTATCTCCTAACAGCTCTTCCACTGTTCAAGAGGACTCAAGTGAATCCTTTTGTTGGCAGATTCCATATGTGGAACCTAGCATTCTATCTAGTAGTGGTAACTAGGCACCATCCCCTTCTCTGTAGCACGGTATCGATAAGGCCTAGTGAGGAGTCAAAAACTTTTGCTTCTGTTTGTTAGTAATACAGTGACCCCAAAACCATCTTACTAAACTGAAATGCATATGTTTTGCAGATTATTCATGTCTTTGAGTTTGCCTTTGTTGTTTTATTCTCTTCTTCAAATAGCTTTCCTCATTTGTCCACTGAACTCTCATCCTTAAGACTCTATTTAAATAGTGTTTTGTTTGGCCAGGCGTGGTGGCTCATGCCTGTAATCCCAGCACTCAGGAGGCTGAGGCAGGAGGATCGGTGTGAGTTTGAGACCAGCCTGGGCTACAAAAGTGAGCTCAAGGCCAGCCTGAACTGCATAGTGAGACCCTGTCTCAAAAAGACAAAAATAAATAAATAAATAAATAAATAAATAAATAAATAAATAGTGTTTTGTTTTTCTTTACTAGCTTCTAGGAAACCTTAATGGATCCTTAAATCTTTTTTCACAAGTTCAAACTAGAGTACTGAGCTGGACAGCAACTGCTGCCCATTGTGGACTTGGACCACAGATAGATCCATTGGTCCTCCATATATATATATATATATATATATATATATATATATATATATATATGGACTAGCAGTCTGTCCTGGATGGGTTTCTGGGCCATGTACTTCATGGCTCCCAAAACCATTGTCAGTGCAAAAAGAGGTCCACCATTTGAGGTACATTCTCCAATGTGTGAGAGTGGAGGCTTGTGCCACCCTACTCTTGAGATGTGTTGTATATGTCCTTACTGTGATTCTCTATAGGCATGCATAGCAGCATACTACGCTGTTGTTATTTTAGCCAGGGAATATTGACTCTTAGTTCTCTTTCATAACTGTGACAAAAATTCAACAGGGTGTTTTTGTTTTTCCTGTTTTTGTCATAGGCCCCAAGTCCACCATCATCTACACTGATGGTTAGGATAAATGGCAGGTTAGGGTAAATGACTTGTAGGCTTTACACCTATATAACAGCCCTTTTGAGACCCAAAGAGCAGCTTCTGCTGTATCTGCCTATCCCTATGTTGTGCCCCTTTTGGTCACCTGATAGAAAGGGTACAGCAGGGTTGCTAGGTATGCAAAGATTAAGAAATGGCTTCTAGGGGCTGGGGAGATAGCTCAGGGGCACAGTGCCTGCCTGGCAAATGCAAGGTCCTGAGTTTGATCCCAGGTTCTGGAAAAAAATATAGATAGATAGATAGATAGATAGATAGATAGATAGATAGATAGATAGATAGATTTCTAGAAAGAGTTTAAATACAGGGTTCTATCAGGACAACATGTTCTAAAAAAGTCAAATCTATGCAAATGTAAAGGCCTCAGATTCATGGTAGTGATTCATATGACAAAAATCTTCCCATAGATCTTCCCATAGATCTTTGAAGATCTTTAAGAGTAGAATTCCCATAACTTTAAACTCAGTGCTCCACAGCAGAAGACCAATTTGTGAATACACCTTATCTGGAGGAGGCTTGCTGACATAGCTTTTGACTAATAGGGTGCAGGGTACCTAATTCCAATTATATTCATTAGAAACCTATACAATTTTTTTTAAAAAATGTAATGTGATAGTTAACTGTGTCAACGAGTAAGAAACTACCAACTAAATTGGGTCAGCATAGTTCTGGGGGTGGCTGAAGGAACTGGCTGAAAGTAGAAGATACATCCTGGCTGTGAGTGACACCAACAGGCTTGTCCCCTGAATGGAGTAAAAGGGAAACAAAGAATGAAGGATTGCTATTTCTTCCGAAGAGTTCTAGTCTTCATCTTCATCTTGGATGTTATTTCCTGCCTGCCAGGGTTTCTAGCACAGTGTTTGGCTTTCCAGTGAAGAACCTTCAGCCTTTTTATTTGAACTTGGGACTGTACATTAAGTTCCGGGCCTGCGAGTTTGTTTGTTTCTTTGTTTCTTTCTTTCATGTATTTAGTACAGGGTCTACAGGATCTCACTATGTAGATCAGATTCACAATGATCCTCCTGTTTTCAGCCTCCCAAACACTGGGATTACAGGCACATACCACCATGCCCAGTCTCAATTGCTGTCTCCGTGAGCCTCAGGGTCAGGCCCGGCACAGTATGCAGTGCTGGGGATTGAATCTCGGTCCCTGTGCCTGCCTAAGCAGGCACTTTAATCCACTGAGCCATCTGGCCAGCCCCAGGTCTGCAAGTTTTAACTAGATCCTGTTTTTTTTTTTTTTCTTTTTTCAGAACCTTTGTTTGTTTATTCACTCATTTTTATGGCCGGCTCAGCCCACCTAGAGGGCAGGGCTGGCGCAGCACGTGGTGCCGAGGATCGAACCGCGGTCCCTGAAGCTTTCCCAAGCAGGCGCTTTAGACCACTGAGCCATCCCGCCGGGCCCCTTAACTAGATCCTTTGAATTCCCAGTGTGCAGATGGCCCTTTTGCACTTTTCCATACCTGTCTTTGTGGGTCATTATTATTATTATTATTTTTATTTATTTATTTTTTTGGTGGGACCAGGGTTCGAACTCACGACCTTGCACTTGCCCAGCAGGCACTTGTGCCTCGGAGCTATCTCCCCAGCCCCTGTGGGTCATTATTATAAGCCTACCTTGTAAGTCCTTACATACTCATATATGTTGCATTAAGTATATTTCAATAGTGAGCACAGACTGATACAGTATCAATCTATATAAATATAAGCTTAAATGAAAAGAAACAACATATTTAAAAATGAAAACAGCTGAGTTGCTATGAGCAGGAAGCTGGGTGAAAATTGACTTGGCCTCAAACAACCATTTTTTTTTTTTTTTTTAAGTGGCAAAGATGAGATGAATGGTTCAAAAAGCAGAGCTTAGGGGATAGTGATATAGCTCAATGGCATACAAGTCTGCCTGGCAAGCACAAGGTCCCAAGTTTGATCCCCAGTACTAGGGGAAAAAAGTCCTGAACGTATAAAGTTAAGAGGTGTCAGAGAAACGGCATCAGAATTTGTTATGGTCTCATGAGTCTGCTGTGACTCCTGTGCTTTCCTTTTGAACAAGCTCTACAGGGTTATTCTATGCCTGTGTCACCTTTGTATGTTGGATGTGTGAGGAAGAGATAATTTGCATTTTTAGTTCCTTACTCTTAAAACTGAGAGAATGCACCAGAGACACTTTACAGATGTGGACCTAATTCAGTTGATGAAATCCTGGACCTATGCCCAATCATATTGGTATAATAGAAGAGACTGGAAGGGGGGGTGTCTTGAGTGGAGGAATGTCTTGCTTGTGGATATGAACTGTTATTGACTGTGGCAGTTGATATTTTCTAAAAATGGATGTAATCGTTTCTGGTCACACATGGCGTTCTAGAATTGTATCAAATTTATGAAGAGATTGAATCAATTTTTTTTCTTAAGCTTAGACAGGCTTGTGATTGTTCTGATCAAAAGTATGGTGGAAATAATACTATGTTCCTTCCAGTTTCATCATAAAAGTGGTAATTTTCTCTAGTCACTTGCCATGGAATCTGGCCACCTATTTGAAAAAGCCTGGGTTACGTAAAGACCCACATAACAATTTGCAGGTGACAAACTATCAGATTTCAGGCAATAGTGAACATTAACTGCTAATTCTATTAATAAATAAGCCCTCAGAGGATTCTAGACCTTGCTCAACCTTCAAATCTCACTGGGTAACATAAAGGAGTAGAGAAGATGATGCCAACAGGAGATTTGTGAGCAAAATGAATTATTTATGTCATGGTAATGATTTTTTATAATTATGGATAGTTAGAATTGAGTAGTATCTTTTTTTTTTTTCCTAACATAGTACAGGGTCTCACTACACAGCTTGGACTTGTAGTGATCCTCATTTTCAGCTGCCTTAGTGCTGGAATTACAGGCACGCACTACCATGCTTGGACACACTGAGACATGCCAACTCAGCATGCCCAGGGGTGGGGTCGGCATAGCAGATAGTGCCCAGGATTGAACCCTGGTCCCTGTGCTTGCCTAAGCAGGAGCTTAGTCAGCTGCGCTATCTTGTCAGCCCTGTGTGTTTTTGAAAAGCATATTTGACACTGGAACAACTATTATTTTTTTTTAATAGGGTTTGGCTTCCTTAGCCTTAAAGTTAACCAGTTACTATCTCATGGGAAGGTTCTGAGGATTTAATGAGAAGATGCATACAGTGTGTTCTCTTTTCATAATGATTCTTCAATAAATGCTATTTAATACTATTTCAACTTGCCTCCATCAAGTTGTTAGTTTTTCTGCTTTGTACAAATTCCCCTTCAAAGGCTGTGTTATATATACATTTATACACATACCTACAAAGTTTGATTCTTTCTCTTCATTGTCTAACACTGTAGATTATACACTATTCACTTAGCTATGCAGGGAGGTACACACAGTGAGAAGCTGAGACTATTTTCCTTACTAACTTGCCAACCATGAGGTTGAGCTAACTTTTGAACTGATCCTGCAGCCTGTCAGGCTGGATGGATGCAAAATCTTGAGAGACTTTGAGCAAAAACCAACCAGTTAAGCCATTTTTTTAAAAAAGCTTTATTTATGTTATGGCTGGTTCAGCCTGCCCTGGGGTTGGAGCTGGTACAGCATGTGGTGCCAGGGGTTGAAACGGGGTCCCTGAGGTTGCCTAAACTTATCTAAGCAGGTGCTTTTAGACTGCTGAGCTATCTCGCTGGCCCCAGCTAAGCCATTTTTGATTCTAACATAAAATGTAAAAACTGTAGGAAACTTTAAAAAGTTATTTTTTGTTGTTTTAAGCCCCTGAAGTTTGGGATAACATTATGCATTAACCATTAATTCTTATATCAGCATGGGAAGGGATTAAGAGAAATGATCAAAGCATGACTGTTCTAGGGTTGATGTGGAGGACAGAGATGTCTGAGTATATTTGTAAGTGCTAAGACTGAGTCTGAAATAAATGATATGGGGTACAGGGTAGAATGGGAAGAAATTAATCCAATGAAAAGTAAGAGACTTAGAAATTTGGGAACCCCATAAGCTTACAGATGTCCTGAGGTTGAAGAGCAGGTTTGAAGGGAAAGGAGTTAGGACATACAGAATAACAAATTTTAAGTGTGGAGTACCCTGGCTATTGATTTTAGTAGACCAGATCATCAGAATATAACGCAGAAAAGGGAGGAGGCACAGGACATGTGAAGAAAGGTTTTTATGTTGGTGAGTACAAGGGCAGAGTACACAATGGGGCAACCTAAGCCAGTAACAGCAAACTTAAAAAAAATCTCTCTAGGAGTGGTGAAATGAAGTTTGTATGGCTTAATGTGAGAGCCTCAGTGCAAGGGTGGTAGATCTAGTAGTTATGGTGACAAGTTAGAAAGATGCTAAGTTTTACTCCTGGCTTGAGATATTAAAGGTGGGAGAAAGAACTCTCAAAGGGATTTGAAGCAGTGAAATTAGTGAAATACGCCATACTTAAGATAAAGAGATGACAGCAGTTCCCTGGGGAAATGTTAGACATGTAACTAGCATAGATTTGCTTGAAAAAAAAAAAAAAGCTGGCATTTTATTCTGCTGGCAATGGAAGCCAATGTTTAAAGAAACTACTATGATGAGCTTTAGTAGCTCATTTTGAAAGTAGTGCCAAGTATGGTGTGTGTATTTGGGAAAAGGTGACTGAAGTTCTTCTACAGGAAAGAGGTTTATACAAAGACCCATTCCAGAGATGCTAAGGCCCTATCACTTACTAACACAATAAAGCCAGCTATTTGTTAGGTAGAAACTACAGAATTCAGGGGGAGGTAAGGAAGCTGTTGACAAGGCAGTGGTCAGATCCTTCACCTCTTTTCTACAGCCATTCTAGAGTATTTTGAAGTGTTTCTGATACTGCTTTGTGTCTGAGCATGTAATTATGTTACTTCCAATATATATATGTTTTTCCTCTATCCTCTCAATCTAGTTATCTTTTTTTAAAGGTCCAGTAAATATTTTTTAAAAATTATTATGGTAAAAGGCACCTTGCTATTAATTCCCTTCAATATATTCCACCAACACACTTACCCCATTGTTCTTGTCTCAGATCTTTTGATTCTATTTAATATTCTATTTACACATATTTTAGTCTGACTAGACTCATTTTTAATTCACATGTTACATCAGTTCAGTAATGAACTAAAGGGAACTAGACAGTGTTGTACAGCAGAAAAAAATACCAATCATTAGATACAACCCTAGTTCTGCTATGAAATTTCGATTTGACTTTAGATAAACCACTTGACTTCTTCAGACCTTTAGGTTTTTTTAGTGTAAAAATGTGTCTCGAATGTCTTACCCATTTCAATTTGCCTATGTAATATCATGGTAGCTTAATAGATATCTTCATGATGGTGATGAGCTGTACCTTTCCAATGCAGCTGCATAATATAGGAATGGTAGATGATAGTCATTTTAAAGAAATTGAATACTAAGATGTTTAGATAATACAGTAATAATATTTGACAGGTATTATACTTGTTTATTTTCCCAGAGTAGAGGATAATCTTTTATGTCTAATAGGATATAATAAATCTAGCTTTTCTCCTTTGGAAGTTAAGTGTGGAGTGACTTTTGCTTATCTTGTATTTCCTGGAAAGTGAGTTCATTTGATGTTTTTTGTTTTTCTGAGACAGGGTCTTGCTATGCAGTTCAGGCTGGTCTTGAGCTCACTTTTGTGGCCCAGGCTGGTCTCGAACTTGCACTGGTCCTGCCTCAGCCTCCCAAGTGCTAGGATTACAGGCATATGCCATCATGCCTGGCAGTGAGTTCATTTAAAATCATGAATTTACTATCTTAACCTGTTATCTTGGGCAAGCTTTTTTTTTTTTTTTTTTTTTTTTTTTTTTTTTTTTTTTTTTTTTTTTTTTTTTTTTTTTTTCTCTCTCTGACTTAGTTTCTTCATTCATAAAATGGGGCTAATATTAGATTATTGTTGGGGACAATCCGATACATGCAACTGCATTTGGAACAGAGAAAGCACTGGATAAATCTTAGCTATTATGTACTAAGCACAAGAGTGAGCAGACACGACTCATCCCTCTCCTTGAAGAGTTCATGGTTAGGGATTTTTAACAAATATGGTGTATTTTGAGCTCAGTAATAAGATGTCACTATGTGACCAGAGCAGAGAGGGAATGGAATAGAGGCAGGATACACTTCTTGAGTTAGTCTGATGCATAAGAAGAAAATACACTATTAGGAACATTTTGGGTTATGAAGCAGTCAGAGGTAGGAAGTAGTAGTTTCTGGCTGCAAAACGAAAACATGATTAGGAAAACCACCATCATCACTTAAAAGCTTATTTAAAAATACCTTATCCCAGATATACAGAATCAAAATTTGCATTTTAACAGGAGCCTCAGGTAGTGCCTAAGGAACATTAAAGTTTGAGAATCACTGGTCTGTAGCATAGACCCTGGAACCAAACTGCTTAAATTCATAGCCTGGCTTTACTATTTACTTATGTGTGAGCTTAGGCAAGCTATTAAACTTCCTATACCTCAGTTGCCTTGTTTGTAATTAGGGATAATAATAGTTTTACCTCATAAAGTGGTTTTAAGGACTCAGCTATTATGTGAAATGCTTAAAATAGTATTTGGCACCAGTAAATACAAGATTAACCATGGTAATTCATCATACTTCGCATGGAGTTAGTTTTTGTAACTCCCGTCTTTTCGTTTTCTCTTCTATTATCGGCCATTCTGACAGACCTTGTAGAGGACACATGGAGGTCAGAAGACTTGGGGTTAGTTATACAACACAGCTATTAATTCTTAGCTGTATGAAATTGAGTGAATTACAG
This sequence comes from Myocastor coypus, assembly GCA_004027025.1. Classification (NCBI taxonomy): domain Eukaryota; kingdom Metazoa; phylum Chordata; class Mammalia; order Rodentia; family Myocastoridae; genus Myocastor; species Myocastor coypus. The sequence goes on along the minus strand of PVJA010028736.1, from coordinate 8,190 downwards.
AACAGTTGGGTTTTTCTTTTATGTATGGCTGAGAGATAGAACAAAGCTCAAAGAATGTACAGTAGCACTGGTTTTTATAATGGTTCCTGATTTATAGAGAACCTTTTTCTAAGTTGTGTATCACCACGTCTCCATAGGGTATATTATTCCATAACAGTGTATTTTTCTTCTCTTTGAGGGGTTGGGGATAGAAACCAAGGTCTTAGCCATGTTCCAGTCCTCTTTCAAGAAGAAAACTATGGTAATAGAATGTCCATCAAAGTCTTATTTGGTTCGAGAATTACTAACGAAAGTACAAAATTTGGAGGGAGGTCAAACAAAAATTGATGGAATCTTCAGAATTAGGCCCTGGCTTAGAATCCTAATACATAGGGTCCCTTCTTATCTTTACAACAAGACCTCCACGACATTGTGTGATTAAGAACAAAGGCTGAGGGCGAGCCTGTCGCGTCGCAGTGCCTCAAATAAATCCCGTTCTTCGGCCTTTGGCAGATATAGCACCAAGTGTCTTATCTTTCGCACTTTGCATGTGCAGGAACCCGAAGTTGAGAACGCTCAGGTTTTCTTTCTCTATTTGAAACTCCGTAACCCCGAGATAAGGTACCGGCGATTCCACAATTATCGGGTGTGGATTATTTTTCTTCTAGTTGTCCTTTGCGTGGCTAGACGGCTGACAATGGCCGCTACAACTCTGAAAAATCCGACCTTAAGCGGTAACTGCGCTTTAGCGCCAAGCTGGACCTTTTCTATCCCTAATCTCTGTAAAGGTCGCAGCGAAATGCAGACTCCACCTACTGGCGCCATCTTAGCTGCTACGCAGGACTCTACGCGCATCGGCGGGCGCTGCCGATTGGCTGGCACGCGGAGGCGAGGCGCGCGAAGCCAGAGACCAGAGGGTACGCTGCGCAGGAGGAGCAGGAGGAACTACAATCCCAGTCTTCCTTGCGCGTGCGCTAGCAAGCCTAAAACGAAAGACGGCGCTTTGCGTTGGACTACAACTCCTACCAGCCCCATGCGATACCGGTCCTTTCCTTTTAAAAAGCGTAAGAAAAGGACAGGATGAATGGAGGGCCTTTGGTGCCTGTTCTTCGAAAGGCGGGAAAGGCGAACTACACCTCCCGATTGGCAACGCGCGCCTGCGCCTGCGTTCTGGTATCTGTCGCCATCTTGCCCCTTCTGAGGCACCGCAAACAAACCCTATTCCTGGTGTCCCCTAGTCTTGGCGGAGGAGCCTTTTAGATGAGCCCCGAAAGGCCGGGCAGGTGGGTGACTTTCAGGCGTGTCCTAGGGAGAGCTGGCAGGCACCCGGCGCAGAGGAGCCCGGCCAGGCACTTGGAGCCCAGGTTGGGGCGCCCAGCCCCATCCTCCGTTGTTTCCTAACGGTATCGTGGGTCTCCCAGAGGTGGCCGGAGGGGGACTCCGGCAGGCCTGGTGCTGGGGTACCGGGGCACCAGGGCTCCTGCTCTGGGAGGTCTCAGTGAGTCCCGGCAGTTCGGCTGGCTGTCCGCGTGCTTACTGTTTCCCGTTGTCCTCTCGCTGAGGAGGGAGTGAGGCGGAGATGCCGGCGGGGGCCTCTGACACCAGCTGCGGCCGGAGGGCTTGGGGCGCGGGCTTGTCGTTGGGACGGGTTCTGAGAGGCGCGGGCGAGGATCCCGGGCTGGTTGTTCCGGTGCTGCGGGCGGGTGCGTGGCAGAGAGGTGGCGGGGCACGTTTGTTTCCTTGACACTTGAGCCGGGAATGACTCCTTGAGATCCGGGGACCCCAGCCGGCGCAGCAGCTTTTGTGGACGGTTCGGCTGTGAGGCAGCTCCGCGGACCTTTGGGTCCGCGGGCCTGAACGTGTTGGGATGCCGTGACGTGGTGCTACATTCGGGCGGTCTAGCCTCCTCCAAGATCCTGTCTAGAGGCGGGGACAAGCTATTGGAGGGAGCGGATTTCTTTGGCTCTGCCTCTTTTTCCTCTTCCCCACCCCCTTAAGTCATCTTGCCCGCTGGGGCGCGCAGTCCAGGTCTGGTAGCACTGGACTTGGTTTGGAACTGAGAGGTTGGTGGGAGTTAGGGGGAACGGGTTGAACTGGGGACGTAGAATTGGAGTTAGCAGCCCAGTCACCGGGACCAGATGTAGCAGTTATTTCGGTTCATTGACTCCCAGGCTTTGAGTTCATTCATTCATTCATTCATTTTACTTTCTCCCGCCAACCATTCGTTTATCCATTTAACAAATGTTTACTCAGGGTCTGCTGTATGGGAAGCAGATTTTGTGTAAGTTCTGAGCGCTTTTTTTTGCTCTAGACTAAGTTAATTCCCAATACGAAGTAAGTTCTTGGCATTTAAACTTTTGGTAAGCAGTAGTTCGATGACTACAAGGTTTAAATTCATATTTTACTGTTAAGACTTGAGAGCGTTCTTTATTATTGAGTTTTTGCATTAACATAAATAACGTGTTAGAAACGATAAGTGAGGAAGCCTACAGAAGTCACTTGCCCAAACTTATAGGTAGTGGCTTGTACCATACCAGTTACTATGAGAACACCTGCCATATATTGTTCATTAACATACATAACAAACTGAGTGGTAACACTTTGTCATAATACATGTGTAAAACTGGTTCAGTTTGTTTAGTTTAGCTGGGAGTATACGAACATTAAGCCCATTCAGTTTTCCTGTTTACTGAATGGTAAAGTAAGCTCTCAAATGGTGGTTTAATTCTTTGTCAGAAATTGCAAAGTGATGAAAAATGATCGTGAGGTATTTTGTTGATTTCACTTCTTAGCCTGTGGATGGATGTCCAGGTGAGTGGCCTTTGAAATAAATGGGTAAATTGATTGTTTTTTCTTCTGGTAGGGAGGACAAGCTCTTTAGGGCTACCAAACATAAGCAGCAATGCCTGTTGTGTGGCCAACCCTTTTGGATCTCAGCAGGGATGAATGCAAAAGAATTCTTCGAAAATTGGGTATGATTTTAATTTTTAATGCTTTTTGGCTTTGATGTTTATCCTTTCTGTGTGGGGTATAGCTATTTGCCTGAATGTCATCCAATGCTATATTAGAAACTCTCTGAAAACCTAGTCACCATCATTTTCTTTTCTTTTTTTTTTTTTTGTCTTTTTGAGACAGGGTCTCGCTATGCAGTTCAGGCTAGCCTTGAGCTCACTTTTGTAGCCCAAGCTGGTCTTGAACTCGCTGCCTCAGCCTCCCGAGTGCTGGGATTACAGGTGTGAGCCACCATGCCCGGCTCTCACCATCATTTTCATTGTTTCTGCAGTACTCGTACTGATTTGTATATAAGAGGTGCATGCATCATCATAGTGAGTAGCCAAGACTCATTGATAGTTGATTGGCTATTTTGAGCTTTTATATCTAACATCTCAGTCTTCAGACCTAAAAGATAGGCTGTTTTATGTTTTTGTGTAATTTTTGGCCTCCATTTTACAGATGAAGTTTAGAACCTAAGGTAATGCTGACACTAAAGTCGGTATTTGACCGAATGATTTTCAGTCTCACTTTAGTATACTTTTAACCTGAATGTATGTATGAATTACATATACATATTTCTCAATTCTAAGTTAGTACACACTGTGCCTTCTTCCCCAAATTATATTTTACTATTAATAATAAAATGCATTTTGTGCTTACTAATTACCCTTTAGTGCTTTTCCTTTATAACAACCTTTTAAAAAAATATTTATTTATTTATTTATTTATTTATTGTATTTGTGAAACCAGGGGTTGAACTCAAGCCCTTGCCATTGCCAGGCAAATGCTTATTCTACTGAGCTATGTCCCAGTCCTTATAGCAGCTTTTCTTAACCAGCATTTCAGGGAGAGAGTTAAGCCCTAATGCCAAGGCCTCTATTGTATATAATGAAATAACTTTTATCTTGCATCTAGAATGGTATTAGTTATGTGCCATCCCAAGGCAATTGAGAAGAGTTACTCAAATCATTTTCCAAATTATTTGGTTCAAATGAAGATCTGTGGTTGAGAAATACTGTCTCAGACTGAAGAGCTTTTTTTATTTAGTGCTGTAGGTTTAGGTTAGCACAATAGATGAAATGAATGAGGAAAAAAAATGAAAGTGAACAATCAATGTTTTAGCAGTGAAGTACAATTATTTAGGTAAAAGCCTGTCATGATGCCTGGCTTCCAACTGTGTAATATTAAAGAGCTACAAACAATGCTTCAGAGGAAATATTTTTGGGGTCTGTCTGTCTGTCTTTCTGTCTTTCTTGCTTTTCTTCTCTTTCACAGGACTGGGGTTCGAACTAACAACCTTGTATTTGCCAGGCAGGCACTTGTGCCACAGAGCTATCTCCCGGCCATGGGGATTTCTTTTTTTTTGAGACAGGGTCTTGCTATGCAGTTCAGGCTGGCCTTGAGCTCACTTTTGTAGCTCAGGCTGGTTTTGAACTCACATCGATCCTCCTGCCTCAGCCTCCCAAGTGCTGGGATTACAGGTATGCACCACCACACCCGGCTCAGGAATTTCTTATATGTAGATCAGATAGAATTACGGCCACTAATAACTTTTGCCCTCTTTTTAGTTCCGCTCATGCCATTCTGAGGATTCAAACCAATTCTTAGCATTGTTCGTTTGTTTGTTTATTTTTGCAGTATTTGGGGTAGACCCTAGGGTTGCTTTACCATTGAGCTATATCTCCAGTCCTTCTTTCATTTTTTTCTTTTAAGATAATGTTTTTTTAAGTTGTCCAGGCTAGGTTCAAACTTGGGATCCTTCTAAGTAGCTAGAATTATAGACATACCTCATTGGACCTGAGTCTAGCTTTGTTATATTAGCAAGTTGAAGAGAGATTTTTTGGTGGGAGATGTTTATTACTTTATTTTTTTTTAATCTTATATACAGACTTTTTTTTTTTTGGTGTGTGTGTTACCGGGGATTGAACTCAGGACTTTGCACTTGTCAGGCAAGCACTTATTCCATTGAGCTATCTCCCCAGCCCTACAGACTTTTAATACTAGTTTGAAAATAGTTTTCTACACACTCTTGTGGTTAATATAACTTGCTGACAATTGTAAAATTGGACTCATTATGTAGCTGAACTGATTGAGGATCAAAAAGATGACAGGTTGGATTGGGGTTTCTGGCTTTTGGAGATTTTGAATCAGGAGATTATGTTTAAAAATAATAATGATAACCTTGAAGTCCAAATTTATCCTTAGTTCTTCACATAAGTTGCCTGAAGTGATGAGGAAATGGTTTGGTATTCACTTAACTCAGCACCCCCCCGCCCCCCCGCCCCCCCCCTGCAAAGTGTAAATCAAGATGTTAATAGCTTGTGTTCACTAAAAGAAAGCATACTTCTGAAGCTCCCAGGGCTATGTAAATCTGAAAAACTGCCAAGTAGTTTAAAATGTAGAGTAGTGCTAAATAATTTTGAGTTTAGATGTACGTTCTCTCATTGGGTATATCAGCCAAGATGTGCTTTGATGCTTACAGAGTGAGATTACCTGTAAGTGAGCTTTCCCACAGTACCTGAGGATGATCCTTCCTGAAGAGGAACAAACTTCCTAAACCAGAAAAGAAGATTGTATGAAAGAAAAAGGAGTCACAGTTGAACAAAAACCTAGGGCACAGCACTGTGAAATAAGTGCAAGTACAAATGGCAAATATGAATTTAGCCCTAATTTTAGAAAGCTGTTTAATGCTGCTGGAGAGCTGCTTGTATACAAAGGAAAACAGCTGTCCTACACAGTAATGTCATTGACATATTGAGACCTTAACAGTGATTTGCCCAAAGACTTCCTTCCTACCTGTTGGCTCATTATCATAACAGTGAACTTGCATTGCTTTCAAATACCAGCTCCAGGTCCTAAGTTTAGAAAAGATAATGTGTTTAAAAATTAGCTTTGTCATTTTAAAGATACTTATAAATTATCTTAATGTAAAACGATAAGCAGATTTTACTGAGTTATAAAGAAGTTGGGATACAGAAATTCTAAATGATATACTGAATGTACCACTAATAGGGAATGCATTTTAACTCCCCTCCCCCTCCCCACATTGAAGCCAGGGCTTTGTCTTGAGCTGCATCCCCAGTTTGTTTTGAGCTTTGGTGTTACTGTCACCAAGTTTCCCAGGCTGAGATTACAAGATATCTTAGTAACTTTCCTCATTACAAAATACCTGATGCCAAACTTTAAGGAACACGGGTTTATTTTCAGTATCTCGACTGAAGGGATGCAAGTTTGAGCCCAGGCTGAGCAAATATGCAAGACTTTGTTTCAAAAAGTAAGAAAGCAATAGGGTGTAGCTTAGTGTGAAGGACATGGGTTCAGTCCCTAGGACCACAAGAAAGGAAGATAGGGAAGGAAAGAAAATGGAAAGAAGAAAGGGTGGGGCTGGCGCAGCTTGTGGTGTCAGGGATCCAACCTCTGTCTCTTGGTTGCCTCAGCTTGCCTTAAGCAGGCACTTTAGACTGCTTAGCCATCTCATCGGCTCAGAGGGGTTTATTTTGTCTTCTGTTTTAGAAGTTTTATTTCTTGCATGGTCTACAACATTGTGGAAGAGCCTGGGTGGAGGAAAGCTGCTCATCTCACAGTCTGAAAGCTGAGAGATAAGAAAGGAATGGGGAAGCAAGATACACCCTTCCAGGCCATTTCTCCAGTGACTTACCTTTTCTGACCAGATCCCTCTGTCTAACATTACATTTAGCTGTATTGTTCCTGTGATTCAATCAGCTTTCAAATGCTCAGGCTATGAAGATAAGAGGCTTTGGGGATGTGTAGATAGAAATAATTAATATAGGCCTTGCTCAACTTTATGACTACTCTTAACTATAAACCCCTTGCCATTGTGGGGTTTTATTTGTAATAGTATAATTGAATGACTGATTTGTTTAAATGGAGTGATTGGAACGTTTTATAGAAATGGTTTGAAAAAAAAAAAAAGACTTGGCAAATTTTTAATTTTCTCTGGCCTCTTTCTCCTCTCTTCTTTCCATTTTCCTTCCTTCCTGTCTTCCTTTCTTGTGGTCCTAGGGATTGAACCCATGTCCTTCACACTAAGCTACACTCCATCCCTTTTTTACTTTTTGAGACAAGGTCTTGCATATTTGCTCAGGCTGGGCTCAAACTTGGCATCCTTTCAATCTCAGTCTCATGGAATACTCAGGTTACAGGTTTTGTTTTCTGAGGTGTTCACGTATTTTTTTTTTCATTATACTTACATGTTATTGGTATTAACACAATGGAATAGCACCAAATACGTTACCAGAAATATAGCTGAGTTTAAGATATATCATGACGTTTAGCATGGTGGTGCTTGGGAGACTGAGGCAGGGCTATTACAATCCCTCTTAGGCAAATAAGTAAACCTTGTTTCAAAATTAAGAAAAGAAAAGTAGAGCTAGGATATTCAGTGGTAGAATTCCTCTTAGTTTGATCCTTAGTACTGAAAAGAAAAATCAGGAATTGAGGATACCCATAAAATGGTTAACTTCTGTTGTTACAAGTATTTCTGTGGTACTTTGTAGTGGTACTGTGGTAGTGATAGTCTATGAATAGTTTTCTTTGTCTTTGTAACTATATAAACATTTTGTTTCTTAGTATAAAGTGCTCAAATGTAGTCACTGTTACTGGGGAAGTTACAGAAATAATTTGGAAAATTGTCTGCTTATTACTCTCTTTCACTCTACTGCATATTCCTCACCCTACCTACTTGGAAGATAGGTTTTTCTTTTCCACCAATTTAAAATATGTTTCCAGACTAGATGATATGTTTCTTATCTGTGCATTTATTGCTGTATATAAGTTTTATCCTAATTTCTTGAGATCTTAACTATATTCTATAGTTAACTACTTGAGGGTGTGACCTAACACAGTATTTATATATATTTAATAGGACTCAGTACTGATTTGTTGAATAAAATATAAATATTTAGAGTATAGTTAATTTTTACTTGGTCATTTCCATTGTCTTGCTCTCCTTTGGGTCTGATAAAAGCTGAAATGTTTTCTGAAACTACATTTTCCCTTCTTGTTTCCTAGAATTAAATATTTCCTTTACAGTCCAGAGCAGTAGAGCTTGTCTTTTAGGGGAAGTTCCATGAAATGTCTACCATGTATCCAGTAGTGGTTGAACACACAGGATGTATACTTTGGGTAATTCATTGGGACCATACACACTCACACTCACTCCCTCTCCCTCTCCCTCTCCCTCTCCCTCTCCCTCTC
>PVJA010028735.1:0-27319 GCA_004027025.1 Myocastor coypus | reverse complement strand
AAAAAAAAATAGTAATGTGGATTTAGAAAGGTTAATGTTTAATTGTTTGATCAATCTTATATACCTATATGTATTAATCTAAGCTGATCTGATGATGAAAATATGTAATATAACCATTGTTAAATTTAAACAATAAAAAATTGAAACAAAAAAAATTTAAATATCTGTTACCTTGAACATGATGAAGCCTACTTGGTTGAATTATTAATGAACTACATTCCTACAAAAGTTGATGTAATTGGTTTTATAAATCAAACTGCAGTAATCATAACTTCATAGATTACAGTTTCTTTCTAGAAAATACTGTGTATGAAAATTTATTAGCTTAACCTAGTTAATATAAAAACATGCCTTAGGAATGTTGCCACAAACACTAGTAAAGTAAAAAAAAAAATAGCACCATAAAGATAACTCTTCTTCAGTCTTTAAAAAGTGACCTAGAAGGTCTATGGTATAGGAAATTTTATTTAACCAATTGCTCAGAATATTATCAGAGGAGATCATCTTTCCAGTCAACCTTTCTTTTAGATCAGTTCTTGTATCATTTTTGGGAACTATTTTTCCTGACAATACAACTTCGCTCCATACAAGTGTGCATAGATACATACACACACAAACACACATGTACATACATACACACATAAATTCTTCAGGGTCAGTTTCAGATGACACATTAGATAAACATCTTGTACTCTTGCACCTCCTCATGATTTTTACATATATGTTATTTCTGCTATCATAATTAAAAAGCAAATTGTATTTCTGGACCATTATGGGCAGCCATGAGGGAAGTCTTACTTATTTATCTCAGACAAAAATTTAAGGCCATATTTAATAGGCAAAAAGCAAAGATCTTAATCAGGATGAATTCAAAGTAGTGCAGAAATAGGTTATGATTATGTAGGAAATTGGAAAAGATTGAACTGATTAAGTAGGCTGTCTTCATTGTTGTTGACATAGAAATTCCATTTTTGGCTGAGGGCAGTATTTTAAATTTCCCTTTGTATGCAGAATAGGCAAAATTACATTTGCTGCTAAGGCAATGCATTATTTAACATAGTTGAATAAATCCATCTAAATCATCTGTGAAGTGCACGTAATAAAATAATACATGTGTTCCTTCAGCTTAATCAGTCTAAAGCTTACATTTATTCTAGATATATAATTCCATATACTTTGAAGAAGGGATAATTTTATTGTCTAAAATTTGAACACCAGTAAAATTTTGCACAAAACAGAGATTTGAATGTGGGGCTCACAGACTAGCACTAACATTGAAATTAAAATGTATGTAGTAAGGGCCTGCCGGATAGCTCAGTGGACTAACGCACCTGCTTAGGCAGGTTCAGCGACCAGAGTTGGATCCTTGTTGGGCCAGGCAGGCCCCACTCCTGGGAGTGCACTGAGCTGGTGATTGAGACTGGGTGTGGTGGTGCACGCCTGTCATCCCAGAGCTCGGGAGGCTGAAAATAGGAGGATTATTATGAACCTGAGCTTTGTAGTGTGACCCTGTAGACATTGTACTAAAATACACACACAAACAAAATAAAATAAAATGCATATGGTGAATTCCCGTGATTCATTTATAATTAATTTAGATGAAAATGAGTTTTAAACATGTTTCTTAATATATAGTACTGATGTTTTACTATGAAAAAATGTGTACCTGTACTGACTCTTCATGAAAGATTTCTTGGGATGATGGTGATGATGGTGATGATGATGATGAAGATGATGATGACAACGATGATGACAACAATGATTTTGTATTTTGGCAACTCTCTAAGTGTCTTTCATAGCTGCTTTGGAGTCTTTTGCTTCTATTAGTTTTTGCAAAGAAGTCAGCCTTTCTTGCCTTTGCTATAAATAGTAAATGTCCTTTTCTCCTTGAGGACATAAACTGAGACCACAGCCTTTTTGGCATAGCAACCAAGAATTCTTATCCACAAAGCTAGGAGGGAGGGAGGTTCCTGGCAGAAAGAGACCCCTACATAGGCAGTGGGAACGGAGGAGGAGTCTTTATCAAGGAGAGCAAAGAGGCTCAGCTTCTCCTGTTGTACCCTATTTCTTTGACTTATGCTGGGAACGCTTCATGGTGGGTAGAGGTGGTTAAACCCAATGAAAAGGTGTACTTTCAGCTTAGGTAACATGGAACATTTATGAATAATTGGATGTCCTTCAAATAGTAACAATACGGTGTTCCCTGGCTCCTAGAATGCAACCCACAGACCAGCATCATTAACATAAACATGGATATTTCAGACATTCAGATTTTCTGGTTCCATCCCAGGCCAATTGAGTAAGAAAGTTCAGGGTAGCCCTAATACTCTATGTTTCAATAAGTGTTCCTAGTAATTTGGATGCCCTGCTTACTTCTGAAAACCACAGCTTTTTAGAGGATCCTTAGCTTCTTTCTTGTGTTCTTGTCCAGCTGGAAAGCAGTCAGGCTTCCTCCGTTTCACATCATCCCTTTTCCTCTGAAGGATGTAAGCATTGTAATACAGATCTGAGAGGAAGGGCAGCATGAAGTTAGCATTGATAGAAATTCCCCGGCAGTTTGGAGAGCAGTGATGTAAGAATAAGTGGCTCAGAGAGTAGAGGGAGGGGTGAGGCACACCCTCAAAGGCTTTCTGGATTTCAATCAACTCACTCTCTCATAGCTTTCGTCCACTTGTCTTCCCTGGGCCTCAGTTTCCTCATCTATGAAATGGAAATAAAATGGTGATTATTATCTTGGGATATGAGTAGATGCAGTTAGCTAATAGCTCTCACACCGGGAAAGCAACCTTCAATATCCACTAGCTGTCTTTGTCGTATGCAAGCTGTGTTCTCCATACTCTTTGTGAAGAACAAACAGGAGAAGAACCACAGTGACTGGGCATTTCCTCTTGGATTGCTAGGTGACTGCTTTGCTTAAATAGTGATTTTTGAGGCCAGGCCACATGGCCACAATATCAATAGCAGTTCATAAGAAATACAGTTTTCCAGATAGAGCAAGGGTAAAAGGCATTTGCAGTTGAAAACAAGAGGAAGGGGGCCTGGCAGGATGGCTCAGTGGTCTAAAGCGCCTGCTCAGGAAAGCCTGGGCGGCTTCAGGGACCAAGGTTCAATCCCCAGCACCACATGCTGCGCCAGCCCTGCCCTCAGGGCAGGCTGAGCCAGCCATAAAAATAAATAAACAAACAAAAGTTCTGAAACAAGAAAAAAATAAAATAAAATAAATTCTTAAAAAAAAAAAAAAAAAAGAAAAGAAAACAAGAGGAAGGCAGGCTCTGCTGCTATCATTCTGTGGCAGGTCCTCAGATTTCTGCTCCATCTCTGTACAGTTCTTCTCAAAACAGAACGAAGGCCTTTGTCCTCTGTTTCCTCAGTAACTCGGGGCTTTCTGTCACCTAATAAATGCCATTATCGCTATTTCTTTTAATGTTGGTTTTAGAATCTTGAAACCCATAGTGAGATGCAGTTTTATAGAGATGGGAAAGGATTTTTTTTTTTTTTTTTCATGTGCATAGGTTTCAACACTTGACTGCTTTAGTCCTTGATTGAATGTATATTCTGCAGAAATTCCTACAATAACTCTCTTAGGCTTTTCTACTCTTATGTAAAAGTATCACTAGCCAATAGGAAAACCAACCTGACTCACCAAAATAAACGGATTTTTCACCCTTTAATTTAGTCAGTATTCTGTCATTGCTGGGACAAATAACCGACACACAAGCTTAGGGGAGGAAAGGTTTACTTAGCTCACAGCTCCTGGCGGTTTCAGAATGCTGCCCTGGCTTTATAGGGACTGGAAGAGGGGCTGGGGCACTGCCGTGTCCATGATGATCTGCTCCATGCTTCTGTGCCAAACCACCGCTTGGTGTATGTGTGTATGGGGGCGCTCTGACAGCGCGTGCTCTCAGTTTAATGGTTAGGGCCTCTCTTGGCCATGCCCCTCAAGCTCCACCCCCGAGCCATGCTGTTGATAGCCCCATGATGTACATGAGGCTTTGGGGTGACCACTAGATACAAACCACAGCACCCTTACTTAGTATTAAAGACAAAATAAGAAGAGATTATAGCTGGTAGTGAAAAGAGCAAGGTGACATCTTAGAGCCAGGTGACATTTTTTTAAAAATGAATTTAGCGCAGAGTCTACGGAGTGTAGAAGGTCTCACTACATAGGTCAAACTCAGTGATTCTCCTGTTTTCAGCCTCCCAAGCACTGATTTACAGGCGCCCGCTACCAAGCCCAGTTCCAATCCCTGCCTCAGGGCACCCCGGGGGCAGGGCTGGCACTTTGGGTGCTGGGGATCAAACCCATCCACTGGGCCCCGCCTACGCAGGTGCTTTAGTCCACTGAACTTTTGTGTCCCTCTAATGAGCTTTGTGACACTGGAAAGTTAGTTGTTTTCTTAGATCAAATTTCTTACCTGAGATTTTCACCTGGGATAGTAGCATCTCCTCCCATGAAAAGTGAAAGAGTGAATTAGGGAAATGTAAAGTTTTTAAAGTGCAATGTGTCCATTTGAATGTTCCTTTTTAAAAGCTAATTGTTGTTAACATTTAGCACTATGAGCCCCTGGGCACAATAAATACTTTACACACTTATCTATCTAATAAATAGACCACTTTATTGCAGCATATTTAATAATAGAATTAGTAGATAAATCTTAGATAATACAATTTTCTTACTGATTGTTTAAACATTGCAAACGTTTGTCTGAAATTAAAACATTGACACCAATTGACTTAAATAATGAGTAGATTCTCTCTCTTGCTGCGTGTGTGTGCGTGTGTGTGTGTGTGCGTGTGTGTGTGTGTGTGTATGTGTGTGTATCTTGCAACAGGGAATCAGACTCAGAACCTAGCTCTTGCCAGGCAAGTGCGATGTGGGTGAGCAAAATTCTTGACCCTACTCTTTCTCTTAATAAGTTGAGAGACAGTGGACTCCAAGGTCTCTTTGCCTGTCTTTTACAGTGTCAATCTTTCATGACCAGAACTGTAGAAGGTTACCTGTGTTATAGATTTCTAAAGCTCAGAATTAGTTACAGGATTCAGAACTGTTATCTTCCAGAGAGAAAATCGATCCTGGAGAGATTCCAGGCATTACCTTGTGATGGCATAAGATGGGACCTGGGGAATCTGGTCTTCATCCAACCTCTGATTAGAGAACAACTCTGGACCAGGGCAGCAGCTATGAGACAAAAGAAGTCTATGTTGGACTTGTGGGAATTTGTATAGCTATGGACTCTTTATAATTTTTAGCTTTAAATAGACATTGGTTGTCTGTCCCTTAACCAAGAGCTTGAGTCCTTCAAATGTTTTTATTATTACTTCTTAATTGAAAGAGCAGCATAATGTGTAATGTGGGCAGGCTGTCACTGGGGTGACTCAAAGTTATTTTGCTTCTCCTCCACTGTATCTAAACCAACTTGAGCTTCCATAATGGAGACTGTGTTGTTTTTCTTTCTATCTCTTATAATACCAGTAGGTTGTGCATTTTTCCAGTATAATTTTTTTCCCTTACTGCTGTTCCTTTGGAATTAGGAATAATGGAAAGGATCACAATTTCTTAAAAGTCTGTTTTAATTATTTTTTCAATTATGCATTTTCTTTCTTTGTATAGTAAAAATGTCATTCTACTAAGGCATGGAAATAATAAACGCATATAGTAGTATGTAAAATAGAGTGCCAAATAATTTGCTATAAAAGTATTGCGGGCTGTAGAAATGATTAATTCCAGATGTTTTATGTTACAATTCTCATGAGTAATGTAAATGAATTCCCCTTTTTCGAACTTTTCCTTATATAGATGAAAGTATCATTTAGGAATTGGAAACGAGATTCTTCAGTCAATCAACTGCACGTGAGTGTCTAATGCCAAACGGAATACCTGAGACAGCTGTGGATATTGACGATCAGCTCTTGGATGCCATTTCTCTCTATGCACTTTTCTATAGGACTAGTTGAATCTTGTACAATATACATCGTACTTTCCAGTCTCCAGACCTTTGCTTACAGCTTGTTCTCCTCTTAAAAAGCCTTCTCCCAGTAGCTCCATGTATCTGCACCCCAACCATTCACGAATACTTTTTATTTATTCATTTATTTATTTTTTATTACTTGTAAGAAATAACAATGTGACAGTTTCAAAACACATTAGTAGTACATTCCCAATACTTGATATAATGCATATTATTCTTCTCCTAGTATTTATGCAGAGCATAGGGTGTAGACCTGATAAGTTTCCTAATAATTATTGGTACAAAAAATGTCTTCTTATTGAACTAAGAGAAAGTAGTTGTATACATAATTCAATGTTCCATAACCACAGTGGGTTATTGGCAAAGTTAGCAGTGTTGGAAGCTGTTGATTTAATCCTTTCATAGCTCAGCAAACTAATCTAGTTTTACATTTTATGCCTCATGGTTATACTTTTCTGCTAGGTGGTTAAGGCCAAGTTATAGCAAGATCTGTATAACAAAACATGTAACTTTTGTATCTCTTAAGGTCAGTCAGATCCCCTCAGGATTTACTTTGAAACCATGTACAGTGCTTTGTAGAACTGTTGTCAGTGCCAGCCATCTGGAGGAGTCACGGTCATTGCTTGACAAGTTTGCTCTCCTAGAGAGAAAACATTCTCTCAGACTAATACTTTTATAGCAAATTATTTGGCATCCTATTTTGTATACTGAAATTAGTGAAAATTGGTTGAAATGCTATCTTCCAGTCTCATCAGACAAGCTCAGGCCAAAGACTTCAGTTTCAGTTCTGTTTTGTACTATTAGAGCAGTGATTACTGGTTTTGGTAAAATGAGATGTGATCTTGTTTATTAACATGTTTAAGTCTCATCTCCATAATTTCCATAGAGAGTGGGAGAGTAAGACCTTCTTGTTTCCCAAGTTATTGTAAGTCTCCCAGACCAGACCCTGTGCCTCTGGATGAGGCACAGTAGGTAGATGCTTCATGAACTCTTTTTTTTTTTTTTTTGACTCTGTGGATAGAACGTGATTCTGTCTGGAGGAGGAAGACTGCTTTCTTTGCCTTGTAAGACATTTCACAGAGGCGGGGTAGTTTAGGCATTCTCTCTTTGACCTATTTTCTACCTTCACTCTCTGCTCCCAGTTTTCATCGGCCTCACCTGGGCAGGCGAGATTATTTTTGTTAAACATAGTGTTTCCTCTAGGCCGTCCTCTGCCCTTTCAATGTGTTTGTGTTTTTCTCTTCTTAGAAGTTTTATGAAGAATGCAGTGACATTTCAGAGGTCTTGCCTCTCCAGATTAACGCATGACCTCAGTGCCTGGGGATTGGATTTCTGGGTGCATGCCTGGCCTGCAGGGTCACAGGTCAGCGTGCAACCTCGCCTCCAGCTCAGTGTTCTCTTTCTCCAGCGCATTCAATTTCTCCTTTTCACCTTAACACTGCTGTTTTCAAAAAGCTCATTTCAACAGGTCTTCCAATTTTGGTGACTTCCCACTACACTGAGGTATATGTGTGTGTGCGTGGATGCATATATGCGTGCGCGTGTGTGTGTGTGCATGTGTGTGTGTGGTTTTCCTTTACCAAGCTAGTAAGTAGCTTGTGATAGATGAAGAAATGAAGACATAGCTCCTTCTTTGAGCAAGAGCATGATACTTCAGTGCAGCTCTAATTTTTTCCCACTCTTGTCTCCACATTTGTTTTTTCCCCTTTCTGAAGCACATCTAACACTTTTAACCCTGGATTTCTACTATCAACCATCTCTATTAATATTTATAGCATTGAGTTTTGGAGACTATAAAGCTGTAAGATAGTACTACAGATTCTTCAATAGCTTTAAAAATTTTACAAAGTTTACTAAGCACTCTCAAAAATAGAATCAGATCAAGTTAGTCTTTCAAGTTTATTGTGCAAACAACAGAATAGCATGTTAGCTCCAAGAGAATCTCTGGGGGCTGGGGCAAAAGACTAGGGCCTGAACTGGGAGAGACTTTTGACCCTTGAGATTTGTGCTGGGAGGGCAGGTGAATGCAAAGAAATAACAGTAATTTCATATGTTTTTAAGTGCTGGTTAACTTGTTTTTTTTTTAAATGAGCCTTTATGATAATGTCTTGATACAATTTAATTGACATAAATCATATTAGTGAATAGTTAACATAGGCAATAGGTAACTTTCTCAGCTTAGTAACAAATGCCCAGCTAGAGTGCATCAGCACAGTCTTGGGTAAAGCTAGGGAACTTACTGAGAACAGAAGCCCCTCCCACCCTTGGTAGGCTTGTTCTTGAATGGTATGCAAGGGAAATAAGAAGAAAGCTCAGTTTTCTCACTTCTATTTCTTTGGGCAAGCTATCTTGTTTGTTTATTTATTTATTTTTCTGTATTTAGGACAGGGTCTACAGGATCTCACTACTAGATTGGAGTCGTAGTGCTCCTCCTGTTTTCAGTTTCCCAAGGGCTGGGATTGCAGGCACATGCCACCACACCCAGTCTCAGTCGCCTTCTCTGTGTGCCCCAGGTCGGGGCCGACGCAGAACGCTGGGGATTAAACCTGGCACCCGCACTCTGCCTAAGAAGACGTTTTAGTTTGCTGAGCTGCCAGGCCAGTCCCTGGATGAGCTGTCTTGACCTTCTCTGTGGATGTCATCTCTCGAATTCCCACACAGATTCTTTGGCCTCTAACACAGAAACTTCATCCTCCTGATACCGGCTCACATGAGGCTGTGCGGGAGCTGTAGGCCTTGATTGCATTCTTAGACTCTCCAGTGTGCCGACTGCCCTTTCCCACTGTCCCACACCTGGCTCTGTGGGAAGCCGCTGTAAGCAGTCTTATATGTTCTTATATATTTGTACATTTTGCACTAACTCTGTTTCTCTAGTAAAGACTGAATGATAGAACATATGATATTTTGAACTATCTTAAACATGGTAGGATGACCTGTTAAGCTAGTATGTATTCTTCACGTACTTACTGTTTATTGTGGAGATAACACTTAAAATTTACTTTCAGCAGTTTTCAAGACACATACAATGTATAATTATATAACAGATCTCCCCCACAAAAGAAAGAAACCCTACTCCACCAGCTCACAAAGCAGACAACTTCAAAGCAAATGTGTGGCATAAAATGTCAATTTTATAGCATTTGACAGAACAAAAAAGAAAGAACTTTGAAATTTTATGATCTGTAGTCATAAATGAAACTTTTTCAGTTGGTTTGCCTATATATCTGAATCAGTTTAACTTTGCTGAATCATGCTGGTAGGGACAAAACCTAAAAACATCTACATTTTGTTCATGTTTAATATGAACTACTCAGAGAAATCAAGAGAATTTGAGATTGACAACTGACAACTGGCTTTGTGGTAGCTAAATGTATTTTATATTTCTTGAATGTTTTATTAGTATACTTACTGTACCAGTGACTTATTTATTCCCATCTGCCTCTGTCTCCTATTTTCTTCTCTGTAAATACAATCCACAATTCGATTAAGCTGTACTATTACAGAATAGTCATGGTTCTACCCATTAAGACATATAGCGTTTAACTAAGTTCAACTATGTTGTACTCTTTTTATTCATTTCAGTCTCCTCATGCACCTATTCAAGTATGATTTTCCTTCATGTGCTAATAAGTTTCTTTCCCAAGGAATCTAGCTAAATCTCTGAGATCACTGCCAATGTTCCATGTCCTTAGCCTCCACTTCGGTATGTTTTGCTGCTTCAGTGGAATCATCAATTTGGTATTTTCCTCCCCTTTGGTTATGGGTATGACTCAGATGCAAAGGAGCTAATGAGAACTGGCAACGTGAAATTAAACCTGGAGTAACCCTAACAGACATTAATGAAAGCCAGCGAGCATGGCAGGCCCTTTTCTCAGCACTTTATAAATATTATTGAGTCATCAGTGTAACCCCATAGGGCGTTCACAGTACTATCTTATCCCCATTTTGAAAATGAGGGAGGGAGGGAATGGAGAGGCTCTGCTTCTTGCCCAAAGTCCTCAGTACAGGTAGAGGCTGGGCTCCAGTATTCCAGCTTTTCAGCATTTTTCCCAGTGGTGCATTGTACAACTATGCACATCCTGTTTTTCAAACTCTTGATGGTGAACACACATTTTATGATGCAAAGCTTTTAGTTTACAAGCATAATGTTTACACTTTGGATGATATCTACTGGAAGGGTACACTGTGTATTTGGAACACTTCATCTGGCAACCAGGGAGGCTTGTTAATATCAACTACTGGCTTTATTGGCTCTTTCAGAGAAGCCTGTTTCATCTATTATGGCTTTTTTCCCCCAACAAATATGGCATGAACAGAAAAGAAATTAAATTTACATAATATTCCCTGCAATCACAAATTCAAAAGAAGTGTTGTAAGTGTTTGTGTATCTCAATGCAAGTTATGGTTGGATCTTGAATGCCCTATAAAGGCTCGGCTGTGACAGGATGGTCCTTAGCTGATGATGTTGTTAGGATGTGGGGCCTAATGGAAAGCAGGTAGGCCGTGCAGCTATGTTTTTGTGGGCAGTACTGGAACTTTGTCCCTTTTCTTTCTCTCTTTTTGTTTCCTGGGCACCATGAGGTGAGAGCTTGGCTCTGCCATGTGCTCCTTGCTGTAGCTTTCTGTCTCATTACAGGTCTCACCCAGTGATGCGGGCCGGCAGCCACTGTCTGAAACCTCTAAAATCATTAACCAGAACAAATCTTCTTCCCTATAATGTTGATTTATCTCAGGTATTTTGTCATAGTGCAGAAAGCTGACTAGCAAAATGTATACATGTATGGAGGGATAAATGAGTAAGTCGATATCTTTGAATATCATTTACAGTTACTATTTCAAGTAGTATATAATCTGAATAGAGCCTCATCTATCATAGATTAGGTGTTGGATTGTGTGTCTTCTGGTATTCAGGTTATGTTTTCAAAATAACTTGGCAGACAGGAAAATATTGGCAGGTTGGTTGCAACTTTGACAGTTTTCACTCTAAAAAATCAATGGACAAAGCATCAGATAGCAACATATATCACTCATTGGCTGGTAAGTGTAAGCCCCACGGCTGCCAGTCATTCTGGATGCTGGATGCTTGACTACTGAAGGGCAGATGGAAGAACTGGCCACTAAATCATTTCTAGCACTTGAAGTTCAGCATGGCTGGGAAAATATTTCTGTAGTAACTTATCTTGTACTTATCACTGAATTTGCATAGCCCAAGAGAGATCTGTTTTGTTGAGATGACTTCTGAACAAGTCAAACTCATGTTTTCAGGCCAATGTCTAATTCCATGATTATTACCGAATAGTATTTGAGCCAGTTTCTGTTTATGGAGCACTTAGAAAAATTAATTGAAAATATCCACTTTCAGATCCAAAGATTATTCATTACAATTTTGCTGGCAGTTTTGAAGGTAAAAAAAACTACCATATGATGAGATTATTGGGCCTAGTTTTACAACTATAAAAGAATATATTTTGGTATATCTTGTCCTTTGCAGTATAATTTTAATAATACAACACTAAATGGGTTGGTGGCCAACATTTCCTACTCTTGACACTACAGAGAAAGTAAACCACTAAGATAAACCATCATGACCACCCTGCCTTTCACTGTCTTGGTGCAGTAGCTCAAGATTTAGAGTTCATTTTAGTTATTTTTTTTTTTTTTATCCTAACGACCTAAATTGACATTTTCCTCTTTTGTCAACTTTTTAATATTTTTACTTGTCTCATTTAGCTGCACATTATTGTATTGAATTTCAAGAAGATGACAATAGCTTGCTGTAAGGGATTTCTCAATTCAGGGGCCTGGGAGAGGAAAGTAGCAGCAGAGTTCCTGGTAAGCAGAACACAGCAAAAGCAGCATCACAGTACCCTCCCTGCAGCTGTGTCCTTAATACAAATTTATCCCTGTCTCTGTGAAGGCTGTAGAGGCTTTTGACATCCTTCTAATGTAGTTCCTTCCCTCTCTGATTGGGCTGCATAAAAGCTGACTCTGGCCTTTCTGAGTATGTCCTGGCCTTCAGACATGTGCATCTTCCCTTCCATGTGGGCTGTTCTCCTTCTGCTCACACGGTTCTACTTTAACATGCAGCTCTTTAGCTTTTCTTTTCATCCATTTGCAATAGTGTCATATTCCTCCATTGCCAAAACATTAAATTTATCTTCAGTAGAGAACTAGAAGTGAAATTAATTATCATATTATTAATTTACAGCATTTGGGCCCCTTCTACCAATGGCTTGTCTCTTACATATTTTTGGAGCAGCAGCTTTTATACTACAGTGATTTACAGAGGGACACTGCATTGGACCAATTAAAAAAAGGACCAGCCACAGAAAACCTTACATCTAGATTCTTACACATTGTCTTTGACACTTTAAATGACTAGAACACATTGATAAGTAGTTTCCATATTTAGATTGTGTTATTTCCTCATTGTAACTAAATTCTTAATATTATTCAGTGAACAATTAAAATCCTATTCATATTGACACTGTTACCAATTCATGTTATGTTAAATAGTAATCTTATAATTCATTAACTTAACACAGAGTTAATATTACTGTTAGCATTATTGTCATGAATCTAAGATCACCTCACTAGAGTACATACTTAGGTACAAGCACATGAAGAGTATAAAGATTGATGAAGAGTTTTACATACTCAGGCTTTATTATGATCAAAATACAATCCTCTCACCACCTTTGAAGAGCCTTTGTGTTTTAAATAATGGATTTGACATTTACTAAGAAAAACATTGGCAGCTAATGCAGAAGAGAAATTTAATTATTGCCTCTGGAAAAGTATTTCTTTATTGTAAAGAAGCATAAACATTTAACCTTTTTGAGTTTCAGGTTCTCCTACTATTGATTGGCTGTTACTTGTTGAGAAAAAAGAGAGGAGAAGAGAAAAAGAAGGGACACTTAAAATTAAAGCCTTAAGAGTGGTTGACAGTTTGTTATGCCTTTAACCTAAAGATAAAAAAGACTATTACATTATAATGTAAATTATTATATTACATTGTAATGTAAATCAATAGAAATGTCATATAATTTGTAAAATAATGATGAACACATAGCTCTTTAGAAATACATTTCTTTTGTGTGCACAGATAAAATCAAGTTGAGGGAACCCGTGGAAGGACATCAGTGGATTCATGAAAATCTTAATATCATGGACAATATTATGTGTGAAAAAGACAAGCCACCTACACAGTTTCAGTGTTTCCATTCTTTCCCTCAGTAGTTAGTGAGGGTCTTCTATATATCAGCTTCTTCTAGGTTGCAGCCAAAAATATTTTAATTATAAGTAGTAGAGGAATAAATCTTTATGTCATAAAAAATGTGACTTCAGACATTAAAGAAATTTAAGAGAAATTAGGCAAGGAGCAGAAAAGGCAAGGGAAAATTTGGAGGGGTAGAAATGTGTTGGTGGTAAGAGAGTATGTATGTACATTTTTGAAATATCCCTCTTCACACACCCAAGTTGATGAGCAGAGAAGTCTTTGATTTTACACATTTTCTCTGTGCAATTTCTACCACATCATTTAACATGTTCCTTTTGTTGTTGCTTCATCTGTGTTCCTTGTGTTGTAAGGCTTAAATCATTAATGATTATGAAGTGCTTTAGAGATAGGAAGCATAGCTTCAGTGCTAACTCAGCTGTACCAAGGATTTGCTGTGCACACACTACAAAGCAAAAGCAATGTTGTCAGGATGCCTTCTGGGGCCCCAATTTGTCAGGTCTCTCACTCACATCAGGGTGAATTAGGGTCACGAATCTGAAAGTACATCTGATGTTGTCCGGCTCCTGTGTGTGTCTGTTATAACACCGTTTTGACATTTTGCACATTCATTTTTGGGAGCATTTTAAAAACTTTTGTAATCAAAGGAATCAAATGCCTACTATAAGGATTTCTCAAAGATTCACTGTGCTTGAAGATAACAAAATTAATCAACTGAATAAAAATATTGGAATGATATATTTATCTTACTTCTTTGGCCACATATAAGGGCAGTGATTTAGAAGTCTCTATTAGAACACATGCAGCTACAGCACTACTTTAGAAATAAGTGCCAGTCTTTCTCTTTATCAATACCGACATTGACAGTCTGACACCGATTCTCCTCCAATTTCCAATATCCCAGGTAAGAAACCAGAGATCAGTTGAAGTAGATAATCCGTCTAGCTGGCATTAGAGTTAAGACTATAAACTAAGTGTCCGTTCTTCTGAGTCTGCTGCTTCCATATATGTTAATACTCTTTGATCATTTCGGAGAAGACAATCAAGCAGGCTTGAGGAACATTCATTGCTCTTAAAAGCTTTTCAAAGATTTTAGAGTAACCTTTATAAGGGTCTGTCCATGCATTCCAGTGTGAGAGTAATTCACTTTAACGTCTGTCATGTCATCAAATTCCAAGATTGATTTCTGCCTTCCATTTGATATGCTGGGAAATCCCTTCTTCCTTTAAAGTCTACCTATCACCTTCAAGGGTGACTTTTATAGATTGATAGATTGAAGTAAGGGCATGATTAATTATATTTCCTTCCCATTCATTTGTCTATGTTTCAGAGACAGTGCAACGGGAAATGTGAGCCATAATCTAAATAAACTTCTGAGGTTTCAGTTATTGAGGTATTTACAATTCAAAAAGAGATTCTGGGCCAGCTGGATAGCTCAGTGGACTAAAGTTCCTGCTTAGGCACAGTGCAGCAGCTAGGATTCAATCCCCAGTGTGCTGTGCTGGCCCTGTCTCTGGGATGCGCTGAGATGGCAATTGAGACTGGGTTTGGTGTTGCACACCTGTAGTCCCAGTACTTGGGAGGCTGAACACCGGAGAATCAGTACAATTCTTATCTACATAGTGAGACTCTGTAGACTCTGTACTAAATACATTGAGAGAGAGAGAGAGAGAGAGAGAGAGAGAGAGAGAGAGATGAGAGAGAGAGAGAGAAAGAGATGAGAGAGAGAGAGAGAAAGAGATGAGAGAGAGAAAGAAAAAGATGAGAGAGAGAGAGAGAGAAAGAGATGAGAGAGAGAGAGAAAGAGATGAGAGAGAGAAAGAAAGAGATGAGAGAGAGAGAGAGAGAAAGCGATGAGAGAGAGAGAGAGAGAGAGAGAGAGAGAGATTCTTCTAGGCTGGATTATTTAGATGATAGCAGAAATTCTATTTTTTGCATTACAAACACAAGTCTAGCCCCAATCATGAGTAAACAAATTTAGTTTTAGTGTTTTCTTTCTCCCTTCAAATCACTTTGTTTAGTTCACACATTCCTAACACTAGTGTTCCTACTGTTGTTGCCATGTTCTTGACTAGCCACACTGTATACTCAGTGATGTTATGGGAGCCCAACTGAGATAGCATGGTGAGACACAGTAGGACGGAGGTGGACCAAAATATTGCTTATTTTTTATACTTCGCTCTGGATATCGGCAGAGCCAGAAGAAGTTCTTCCGTGTTAATAGCTTTTGGTATAACTACCATTATTGTTAAGCAGTGTTAAATAGGACAGTAATGGGTTTAACTGCTCAAACATGGTTGAGCAGGAACCAATTTGGCCAAAGCTTTGAGCACCCGTTTCTGTAAAAACTTTTTTTAATGTTCCTCCAGAGAACATCAGCTTTAAAACACACACTCACAGAGCACTGATTTCTGAATAATGGTCACTTTATTCAACCATAATGTATTGCAGTCATACTGGCCTTATCTGTTCACCCTTTCTTCATGTCAATGGACCCAAAATGTGAAATGAGTAACTAGGGAATCAGTAGCCATCAAAAAAGAACTGGGATTGGGACAGATCATCAGTTATTGAATCCAACCTGCAATGAAGCCTAGAAAAAGGAGTCCTATTCTGTGATGATCTTCTTGTGCCTTTGTCAGTTGGATTGGCAGCAAAGGGGTTTCCTAGCTGGCACAGCAGGAGCTTATAGCTCCTGTTCTAGAAGCTGGAAGCCTGAGACCAGAACTGACTTCTGATGAGGGTGCTCTTACAAGTTGCAGAGCTATGACTTCCCATTGTATTGTTGTATAACAGAAGAAAGAAGACTCCCTCAGGTCTCTTTCATTAGATATCAGTCCTGTCCATGAAGGATCCACCTTTATGGTCAGTTGCAGGCTGCTGATATGTTATTATGTCCTCATGTGGCAGAAGAAAGAAAAAGAGACTCTCACATCTCTTTTATTAGGATAATAGTCTGATTCTTGAAGGCTCTGACCTTATGGTCTAACTAATCCCAAAGCTCCATCTTTGTATTATATTATAGTAGGGTCTAATATATGAACTGGGGGATGTCAGGCATTCAGCAAAGAAGACTTTAGGAGTAATAGATCCTTTCTTACTTTTTCACTGGCTGAGACTGTGTCTTCAAGATCTGAAATTCTATCTTCACTTTCATTCATACGGTCTTGCCAACTTGTGATTGAGATTTTATTTACTTGTATATTTCTTTGAAACTTTTTCTTGTGATCTATTTGTTTCCTATATTGCTCCATCAGAGAATCCATCATTTTTCTATTCTCTATTTTTTTATCAATCTCTTCTTTAATAGTATTGAAGTCTGTCATTATAGTTATCCTTTCTCTCTCTAGTTCAGAGATTATTTCTGCTCTGTTCTCCTCTCTGCCTTTTTGTAGTTGTTCCCCTACTTTGGATGCTATTAATTTAGACATGTCTTTCTTAACTTCAGATATTATTTCTGCTCTGGTTTCCTCTATACATTTTTCTAGTTGTTTTTCCAGTTCATACGTTTCTTTTTTTTTTTACTTCAGATGTTATCTCTCATCTGAGTTGCTGTATACATTTCTGAACTTGTCTGTCTAGCTCAGATGCTACCGATTCAGAGGTTTCATCTGCATGATTCCCATTTTCTTCCATGGTAGTGTCTCCTGTATTTGATTTGGGTGGGCTCAGACCCTGAGATTGCATCTTATTCCTTGTTGTTATCGTTTTATAAGGAAGTGAGCTCTGCACTTTGGTGAAGTTATACTGTTAGCGTCTATGGGCCTTTGGTCTGGATCCCCCAAGTTGGTTCCCCTCCAGAAGTGCCTGGCTGCGTGTCAGAGCTCAGGCTGCTGGCTGCTGTGAGGTTTGTTGGTCAGGACTGCGGGTAGAATTGGAGCTCTGGAGTTGAGAAGCCCTGATAGGCTCGCAGGCCAGACGGGCTGCCAGAGGAAATGCCAGATGGATTGGGGACTGGAAGTCAAGGAGAAGGAGCCGAAAAAAGGGGGAGGCGGGCCGAGGGTCCTTACCTGACAGGCATGCGGGCCAGATGGGTTCAGAACTGGAAATCGATCAGGACGAGCTGAAAAAATGGGGTTTTAGGAGTAATGATATAGTCGGATATCGAATATCCCTCAAAAACCTATTTATTAAAGGCTTGGTTCCCAGTGTGGCATTACTGGGAGATAGTGGAATCTTTGGAATGTGAGACCTTGTGGGGGTTCTTAGGTTATTAGGGGCCTACTCTTGATGAGCACTGTGGGGTCCTGGCCTTTTCTTTTTCTCGTTTTGCTTGCTTATTCATGTAGTATGCAGTTTTGCTCTCCCACATGTTCCCACTATGGTATATTGTCACATCATAACTCCAGAGCGTGGGGCTAATTGACTATGGGTGGAAACCTCACAACTGTGAGATGAGTAAATTACCTTTGTAAAAATAAATTATCACAGATAGTAATAGGAAGTTGACAAGCACAATTAGGCATGCCATTTATGTCTGCTTAGTCATTCACTACATATTTATTGTGCTTCTACTAAATATCAGCCACTGTTCTATGTTATTCTCTTTATGAGCAACAAAATAGACGATGATACTTGTATTTAATTATCAAATACTTCAGTACATGTTGTTATCTTAGAGAATATTAGTTCCACTAGAAATAGAGCCAGCCAGTAGTTATTTAGTACATGTCAGCTACTGGCACAAATGAATTAGAAAGGGCTCCACTTGGCCAAATCAGTGCCCTTTGACATTTTGCTTGCAGGCTTCATTCAGATCAATGCCATGCAAAAATAATCTCAGTACTGATGGAGTGAGTCTCTGTTGTCCAATATGGTAGCCACTAAACACATGAGGAGTTCAGAATACATGAAGGTATCTAGTGAGACTGAGGGTTGAATTTTTAATTTAAAATTAAGTAGCTCTAAAATTCACATGCTGTTTACTCAGATGAGCTAAACTAGGCTCATTTCATTCTTCTTGCATAGAACTGGCTGGCCAGGGAGGTGAAGATCAAATCATTCCATCTGTTACCAGGGAAAGAACAGAGAGGAGAGAGAGCAATATGTTCTCTGCTGTTTCAGAGATTTGGTGTTTCTCCTTGAGGGTATTTAGGAGGAAGACATTATCTCTTGGGAAGAACTTCATAATGAATGCATCACAAGTATTGTCAATGTAGCTTATGCTAGCATACGTTAATTTTCTCCATTTACAATGAATGATGATTGTCTTAAGCCTTAGTTCTGTGCCACCAACCACATGAAGCCTGGTTAGGATGGAAGTTTGTCGTGTGCTGAGTGTGGAAAGTCCTCTGGCCAAGAATTTCGTCTATTTTTGGAAGTAAGAGCCACACTTCCAAAGCCTAATGGGTAAAGATAGCTTGGACAGTTGAGGACATGGCCAGATGCTAGAAAGAAAAGTAAAGATTTAAGTTAGAAGAACCCTGAAAAATTCATTGCTACTCTTGCTTAACAACATTGACAAATTTTTATTAGACTGATTATATGGAAGTTGATTTGGTCTTGAATCATTTTAAAGATCTTTCAGAATCTAAACTGATCCGATGATGAAAATATGTAATATAACCATTGTTAAATTTAAACAATAAAAAAATTGGGAAAAAAAAAAAAGATCTTTCAGTACCATAAGTAAAATGTAACTTATAGGTCCTTACATCCTTAAAATTATTATCAAATCTCATACTTGAAATCATTTCTCAAATTAAGCATTTTTTTTTCTTAAATGGGTTCCTGAGTCCCTATATATGTATCAAAGAACTCAATTGGAGTATATGAATTCCAAGGTGCTTTTCCCTAGATAAAAATATACATCTAAAGCTATCCAAATAGTTCAGTGGTTTGATCCCTGGGACTGCCATGATGGCCCCACCCCTGGGGCACACTGATGGCAATTGAGATGGCATAGTGGTGCCCAGTGCCTGTAATCCCCACTCTTGGGAGGCTATAAACAGCTTATCATTGGAT
The DNA here is from genome assembly GCA_004027025.1 of Myocastor coypus. Classification (NCBI taxonomy): domain Eukaryota; kingdom Metazoa; phylum Chordata; class Mammalia; order Rodentia; family Myocastoridae; genus Myocastor; species Myocastor coypus. Next base: position 8,149 of record PVJA010028735.1, on the reverse strand, counting down.
ATACACGTCTGATCAAGACCCTTCCCTAAAAAATGCAGTATATCTGTCTTGAGCTTTACTTTTAGTGAGGAATAGATAAGTATTGTAGATCTTTTATATGGTGGCAGTTTCCTACCAGCGCTGGTAAAAGTGGAAAGTGGGGCTGTCAGATCTCAGGAAAGGGCTTCCATATTGTATAATCATTCAGGATTGCATAAAATTATATTGGGTGAAATGTAAGTAAAGACTACAAAACAAATGCTTGACTGCATTTTTCTTATGGTACATCAACACTTCTATTTTATGCACGGCCACCGTACTTAAAATTGGAGCCCTGGCCCCATGCAATGACGTCCTCTGCCTCTCTTCCCTTCCTTACTTTTTCTCCAAGCTCCCAACCACTTTTAATAAAAAAAAAGACTATTTTTTTTCTTTTGTTTATTGTCTTATCACTCTAGATTAAAATGCAGTCTCCATGAAGGAAGGAATTTTTATCTCATCCACTAGTTTATCTTCTAACTGAAGTGATTGTGGCACATAGCAGACACTCAATACATACACACAGAATGAAAGAAAAAATTAAGCATCTTCTTTGCTGGTACTGATTAATAACATACGGACCTTAGGATATGAGCATTATTTATTGTTTATAGATTTTTTTTTTTGGTATGGGGAATAAAACTCAGAATCTCACACCTGCCAGACAGGCACCGCACCACTGAAATGCACTCCCAGCCCTTATGTAGCACTTTCAATGGGGTTCTATCACGATTTTCCTGGAGAATGTGGTCAAGACTATTTAGTGCTAAGTCCATTTCCTCTTCCTTTCCAATTCACTAGACCTCCTTTCCCATCAACCCTGATGTTAGTGACATTATGTGATCTTGTCCTAGCCAGGGAACTGTGGATAGCAGTGAAGGTACTACTTCTAGGCTTGGGTGTGCCGCAGAGTCTGACTCATGGGTTTTCCATGAAATTTTCTCTCCTGGAGGCTTGGGTAAACAGACAGTCGATCATACTCAGACCTCTCCTTGAAGATGCTTAAATTTGCATAAAGGCTGTGCGTCCCTCAGAAGAGCTACTTGACTAGGACCTCTACCCTCAGCACATACAGTTGGGTTTTATATTAGCATTGTAACAATACAAAAAGAAAATGCTTGTTCTGTGAAAAAAGAATGACTCTGAGAGTTTTGGGTTTGTTCTGCTACTGCAATAGTTAATGTTCCTTTAATCTTCACTGCTAGAGTTTTCTGTGTGTTAAAACAAAGATTAAAATTACTGAAGAAACATTATTATAGAGTATGGCCATGTTATTGAAATAATCTCAGTGTCCTTGGCCAGTCCAGTGTGTCAATTTAAAAAGAAAATTAACTTTCAAATACAGAGAAAAAATTTTCTTTTCCTAGACTGTTAACTGACATTCTTTCATTTTAAAAAATGGATTAATAGCCCTTACAGGGAAGAGACATTAGGCTCTGCAGAATTTTAGCTTACACTGAGATAACTTTTTCTTTTAACTTGGCCTTTACAGTTCTTTTAGAAACAACGCAGTATGCTGTGTTATAGGAACGTTCCCCTTTCATGTTTGTAGTGTAACTTGAGGGTTAAATGCTTCCACCAGACTGTGCTGGCAAAGTGTTTTTATGGCATCACTAACCTTTTCCAGATCTTATCTCCCCTAATTGTGAGGCTTGAAGTTCTAACAGTTATTTTTATTTTTTTGTAACATAAAGAAAATCACAGCTAAAAAATGGGTCACAATTACAGAGGATGAAATGGTTAAAGTGGCAAAGATTTCTATATGTTTTCTTCAGATGGGGTTGCTTTGAGGTACATTGTGGGGGCTAGACTGGGCAGCATGCAGTTTCTACCATCTTGCAGCCAAGCTGTCATCTGTGAGATGGGTTTCCAGTGTCTGATAGTGTGAGAAGGATCTAGGACTTCGTCATTCATACATGTGCATGTATCTTGTGTGTGTGCTATGTGTAAGACTTTTTGCTTGGAATCTAAACTGTTTTTGCAAAGAAAAGTCTACTAAGAGTCACTTTGGTTAACTTAAGGATTTAATTACTGGAGAGAGAGAGAGAGAGAGAGAGAGAGAGAGAGAGAGAGGCAGAGAGAGAAAGAGAAAGAGGCAGAGAGAGGTATGGATGGACAGATGGGAGCGCAGACAGAAGGACTATTCATCATGGCCTCTTGAAGCTTGCTTTTGGCATCTGCTTCTACATCCCTGTAGCTCTGGTTGGTGGCTGGTCCTCCCTAAGGCCGGGGATGGTCATCATGCTGCTCTTGTTAGTAGTCACCCTCTAAAATCTCATTTACATAGGCTAATAGTAGTGGGTTAACTCAGCTAAAAGGTAAGAGTGATTTACTGTGTTTACAGCTGACTTTCAGTTGTGAGTTTTTGAAAAAAAAATTGCAGATGCATTTCCCTAAATAGAGTTAACTTTTAGTTCCTACCTGGAAGTAAGTAAATGGGAGGAAGTGATGAGTAGAAAGGGAAAGGCAGCTTGATGTTAAATATTCCCATAACCTTTAATCACAAATGCAAATTGGTGTTTACTCAAAAGGGGAACTGAACATTCTTGATCTCATATGGGGTCACATATTAGGATTTGAGCACTGTGCAGACTCATTTGAATAAGTACTCATCAAAATACTGTGAACTTAATTTATTTAGTTCTATGTTATTCCAGAAGTTATTATTTTAAATCCATATGTGTATGCGGACAGCATGTTGAAGTAGTCTTACCTTGTGAGCCATGGAGCTGGAATTCTAGGAATTTCTACCGCTTTTCATTTGAAACATGTTAAACTTGTTCCAGGTTTATCATTGTGGACAATAGCTGAAAATGTTATTATATTTATTTTCTGAACAACCCAAGTGGTAGCTTAACGTGAATTTATATTGATAGCAACAAATATTTCATTATTTTTGAGAATAATAAACAGATTTTCAATTGTAATTTTGGCATCTGCCTTCTTACAAACACTATTAACAGGAATGATTCCTGCTGTTTTTTAATATCGAGGACCATTTTTCTTTTTTTAAAGATGTATGTATGTATGTATGTATGTATGTATGTATATATGTATGTATGTGTGTATGTATGTGGTATAGGGTCTCCTTATACAACTCAGACTCACAGTGATCCTCTTCTCTCAGCCTCCCCAGCACTAGGATTACAGGTGTGAACCACCATGCCCAGTTTCAGTGGCTGGCACAACACAGAGCTGGCATTTCATAAGGTACTGGGGATTGAACCCGGGTCCTTGTTCTTCCCAGGAAGGTGCTTAGACCACTGAGCTATCTCCTTGGGCCCAAGGACTGTTTTTCAACATTTTGCCCAAGTGAAAAAGGATGGGGACAAGGGGACACTTACTTTGGTACCCATGCATCTCGGAGGCAGGTTGTGGCTGGCCTGAAGAATAGAAACAGAACTAGTTTTAGAGGCTAGAGACTAAATATAGTCAACTTGTTCTAATGAGGGGACAGAACTAACTAGGGGACAATAGGCTAGGCTTGCAATTCCTCTTTGGTGTTTGTTGGCTACATAATTGTAGGGAAAAATGTTTAGCCTCTATGACAATTATTTTATTCATTTGAGTAATAGAAAACAGTATTTATTTTCCAGAGTGACATAAAGGCTAAATGAAATAGCATACAGTAGAAGATTTATTCCAATCATGACTCAGTTCTGCTACTAACTTACATTTTAAGATTATTTAATTTTGTATAGGAAAAAATGGACTCTGTTAAAAAAAAAAAAAAAAAGGTCTGGCTTTATCTTCTAATCCTGAGATGTAGTCTTGTGCTGAGACAAGGAGTTAGGTGGTGATGCTATGTAATTCAGGATAATGATTCTTAATAATTTTAGAGAAGATGGCCATATCCACAGTCTAAGGGCAGAGCAGGCTGCTTGAGCTTATCTACCATATGATTTAATGCTTCTAAATCTAAATTCTTCCATTTCCAATTCAAACAGTTCATCATTATAGCTTGATTTTTGAATGTCTCCAACATTAATGAAGCCCTATTATAATAAAAACTGTGGACCCATCCTAACTAATGCTGACATTAGAACCCTGGCCTGGCTGGTAAAACAAAAGTAGATGTGTCAGTAAACATGATCCACTTTGTTTGAAATGTACGTATAAAGCCTCTGGTCATTCTCATAGTCTGGGTATCAAATATCTCCCAAATGTCCACATGTTGAGGGGCTGGACCTCAGTGAGCCACGGGACAGAGGCGATAGAACCTTGCAGAAGTGAAGCCCAGTGAAAGGCAGTTCGGTCATTGGCCTTGTGCCCTAGAAAGCGAAGTTCTTTTTTCCCTCTGTCTGTCTTGGGTAATATGATGCGCTCAACCTTGTCCACCAGGGTGTAACTTCTATAGACTGAAACTTTGAAAAGAAAGAGCCAAAATAAATCTTTGTTTTCCATAAATTTTCTATTTCAGTTATTTCATCACAATACTAAAAAGCTGACTAACACAGTCAAGTTAGGTGCTGATTGTAGGTGACCACCTGGACTAGAGGTTGAAGCCTAAACTATGAGGCAGCCATAAAGGTTCATGTGCAGTCTACAGAGGCCTGAAGAATGAGAGCATCAGAAATGAGAAATAGAGCAAGCAAGCTTTCTCTTTCTTTCTTTCTTTCTTTCTTTCTTTCTTTCTTTCTTTCTTTCTTTCTTTCTTTCTTTCTTTTTTCCTTTCTTTCTTTCTTTCTTTCTTTCTTCCTTCCTTCCTTTCTTTCTTTGTTTCTTTTCTTTTTCTTTCTTTCTTTGTCTCTTATTTATTTATTTATCTTTTTTGGAGAACAGATAACAGGAAGTAGGTAGAATATGCTCGAAAAGGAAGGGAAACAAGGGAGATGGAGAGGAGAGAGAAGAACGGAAAGAAAGGATTTTAAAGACATAGTGCAAGGCAAAACGGACACAAAGCTTTTGTGAATAGGAAAGAGATCTCTTTTTCAAAACACGATTTTAGTACAGGGTCTACAGGGCCTCACTACACAGAGCCGATGTGTAGTGTTCCTCCTGTTTCTGGCCTCCCGAACACTGTGATTACCCTTGTGCACCACTACACCTAGTCTCAGTTGGCATCTCAGCACACCCCGGGGGTGGGACCGGCATGGCGCACCAGGGATTCAACCCCAATCTCTGAGCCTGCTCAAGCAGCTGCTTTAGTCCGCTGAGCTATCTGGCTCCCTCTCGCATTATTTCTTCCTTTGCTTTCTTTTTTTTTTTTTTTTTTTTTAATGATTTTCCTCTCTCCTTCCAGTCCTTTTCTGCATAACTGCAAGTGTGAAGGTTACCATCACTTACAAGCAGGAGAGGATGAAGTAAGTGCAGCTCCAGTGAGTGACTTGAAGACTGTTAATGAGATTTGTGTGTGGTGTGTGTGTGTGTCTGTGTGTGTGTGGTACTGGGGTTCGAATGAACTTGGAATCTTGTGTATGTCAGTCAGACACTTAGGCCACTGAGCTGTCTCCCTGGTCCTGTTAATCAGATTCATAGGCTTCTATAAAAGAGAATAAGTTGACACCATATCTATACTCATTGAAGAACTTGTCCAATTGCAAAATCAGATGTCAAAGTTTGCATAGATACTTAATAATTATCAGAAATTATTTAAAAGGGAGATTCTTTTTTGTTTAGCTTCATTAGTGCTTGAAGGAATACGAGACAAGTAAGTACATTCATATAGAAATAGTATAGCATTTTATGTATATTAAAATGTATTAAACTGACTATATCTGTTGTAGGAAAGTTATAGTAAAAAATTCATCTTTATATGTTGCTGCTGATGGTATGATGGTACTATTTTGTGAAAAAATTTGATATTGTGCTTAAACTATAAATATAGTTATTATATCTTCTGTCTTATATAATAACATTCTTAGAACTTATACAAAAATACACCCAAAATCTTATGCAAAGACATATAATTTAAATATAAAACTAATTTTAGAGGTGATTGGTAAAATAAGTCACTTTTTCTTGGTAGATTATTATGCAGCCATTAAATGAGAATTATGAAGATTAGGTAGTAATGGAAAATTGCTTATACTTATAACAGAAAGTGAAAAATAATGGAGAACATAAAGCTGTATCTATACCATGATAAATTGCATAATAGTAATAATAGTAATAACACCAATTGTTAACTATAAAAATTGTAAACTATTGATATGGGATTGTTTCTGTGCCTTAGAAGCATAATTTAGCTATTGTAAGTATAGCACTATTTTTATTGCACATGAGAAATCTAGGCACATATAGTTTAAGAAACTGATCTAACATCCTATAACTTTTAGTGTTGTTGTGTCATTCCAACTGTTCTGATACCTATAGTACTGGACACGAGTCCAGCACTAAGAACCTTGAGCTACTCTAGCTTCACTGAGCTCTTCAGGTGCCATATGCATTCTGAAACCTGTACCCACTTGTGCCATGGCTAACTGCTGTAAATCCTGGAAGCTCCAAAACGTGCTGTTGGTTAATCATTTGCTCACAGAACCCAGGTAAAAAGCTATACATGTAATTAAAGATTGTTACAAAGGGCACAGGAGAGGAGCAAGCAAATGAAGGGAATTTCAAGGTAAAGTTGGGATGAAAGAATTTGGGGAAGAAGGACAAAGATTCTGTGCCATCTCCTCGTGAAATCCAGGGGCATCACTCTCCCAGCTTGTTGATGTGTAACCTGAGAAACCCTGTTCAGCCTCGGCATCCAGAGCTTTGTTGAGACCTGGGCATGATTGATTAAATGAATATCAGGTGGCAGAACTGAAACTCAATCTCCTTTCCCACCCCTATAGATTGGATTGGTCCAAAGTTTCAACCCTATCATATTGTAGGTTCAGTCCCCTGAAGCTATCTAGCGGCTCATCAGAAATTCATGCATTAGCATAACAGACTATCTTGGCACTGAGGAAGTTTTAAGGGTATTCAAGGTTCTATGACAGGTACTGGGAAGAAACACTAAACTTAATTCCTACTATAGTACGATTGACTTAGGAGCTAGGGAAATTCAGTTTTTATTCTTAAGAAATCGCTAAACCCCTCTACAGCAGTGAGGAACCAATTGGAAGAATGCTGGCTTCTAATTATGCTCTAATTCCCTGAAATTTCAGTTCCAATAATTTAGTTTTTAAAGAGAATAAAAGTTTTAATAACAAAGTTAGAAATGATGCAGAATTTCACTAAGCAAAATGATAGGAATTCTACAGTGGTTGTTATATTCCTTATTATTGTCTTCAAATTAGTTATTCTGATTACCAGATGGAAACATCCAAAGCTTGTCAAAAAATTAAAAAGAAGATATAAAAGGAAAACAAAATTAAGCATTAAGTACTACTTTCAATAGACCAGCATAAATCAGAAGTACAATTATCCACGCTACCATATATATATATTCCCCCCCCTCTTTCTTTTTTCTTTCCTCTTGTCCCAGTTGTTCCTTACCTTTGAACAGTTTTGTTTTTTCCCCTTTCACATATTGTATCTTCAAGATTATGTTTATTCTTTCAGGTTATTATGCTAGGGAGACAATACAGTGTTTACACATGTGGATCTGATTTATTTCACTTGTGAGTACAGTCTCTAGTTGAATCCACTTACCTATAAAAAGCTCAAGTTTATCAAACAACTAATTTGAAGACAACAGCATAGCTGAGTAATACTCCACTGTTTAAAAATATTACATGTTTTAATCCATTCTTCAATTGGATTGTTTCCAAGATTTCACTATGACAAATTGCACTGCTATAAACTAGAGTGCACATATATTTCTGTGGTATGATGATTTCAGTTCTTTTAGAAAAATACCCACGAGGGGAATAGCTGGCTTGAACCTTCTGAGGAATCTCTACTCTGATATCCATGGTGGTTGTAGCAGTCTTCAATTCCACCAACAGTGGAGAACAGTTTTTTTTTTTTTTTTTTTTCTTCACAGCCCCTCCAGCATTTGTTATCGGTTGACTTCTTGATGGAAGCCATTCTCTCTGGGCTAAGATGGAATCTCAACAATGTTTTAATTTGCATTTCTGAACTGACCAACGATATCGAACATTTTTAACATATTTATTTGCCATTTGTATTTCTTCATCTGAGACGTATATATTGATCTCAGATGACTTTTTTTTTTTTTTTTTTTTTTTTTTTTTTTTTT